>VXBW01005984.1:1723704-1816438 GCA_013400375.1 Thinocorus orbignyianus
GCCTCGGAGGTGGGGCGGATGAAAGGCAGGGCTTTGAGCCTGGTCCCCGCCTCTGCAGGCTTCGGTTCTGGGGGACCCGTGGCCCCTTAAAGCCCCCTGCCTGCCTGAGGGGATTGAGGTTGGGGGGGATGGCTGTCGGTTGCTCACTGGGATGTTAAAGGCCTGACATAAAATAGGGGAGGAGTGTGTGCGCTTTCCTGCCACCCCCTTAACTCTGTGGCCAAGGATGCGCCCGCTCAGCTAAGAAACCGGTGCTTAATTAAGCATACACTTAATTTGGGAGAAGGAGGGTACAAGTGCCCCCCAGCTGCTGGCAGGGGACAGGCCATAGCGCTGCTGGGCTGTCCACCACCGCCACTGCTGCCTTTAGTAGGGATCAGTGATACAGCAGCAGCTTAAATGCTTTTTGGAGGACAGAAGCCTGACTTTGGACAGTCTCTAAAGGTGAAACCAAAGGGGTGTGGGCTGAGATTGAGTAAAGTCTCTGTGTGTGTGGCTTCCTGGGGACAGCCTAGGTTTCTGCCCTCAAACTTTGCCTGGACTCTGAACATTCCCATTTTCTGCCCGGTGTTGCAGGGGCTGTGATATTCCGCCTGCAGCCGGGCTGAAAGGGCACTGAGCTCTGAGCTCACCAGGCCTGGGTGTATCTGCAGCTTATGCCCAGATCAGCCCCGTGGTGCAACACAGCTGGTGTTTTGGGCGGTGTCAAGCTTTTCCCTTGCATACATGTATTTTTCACTGGGAAAAATGCGTGCCACATGCATCCCAAAAATACTGATTTCCCTTAATGGAAATATGGTATACCTACATACTGAGGTGTAAGGAAGGGCAGCAGTTAGTGAAAAGATGATAAAATAGCCAATAGACACACCTCCACCTTTTCATAGATTCATAGAATGGTTAGAGCTGGAAGGGACCTTAAAGATCATCAAGTTCCAAGCCCCTGCCATGTGCAGGGACACCTCTCCTTAGAGCAGGTTGCTCCAAGCCCCATCCAGCCTGGCCTTGAACACTTCCAGGGATGGGGCATCAACAACTTCCCTGGGCAACCTGTTCCAGTGCCTCACCACCCTCACAGTAGAAAACTTCTTCCTAATATCTAATCTAAATCCCCCCTCTTCCAATTTAAAACCATTCCCCCTCATCCTATCGCTAGACTTCCTGACAAAGAGTCCCCCTAAATGTTTTGACACAGTAGAGAAATGAGACTTAGGAGAGTGTAGTGTTATTTAGAACAATTTTAAGTAGTGATCTATTTTTTTTTTTTTACCAAGAGGAAGGAACGTGTTTGTCTTCAGTTGCAATGTGTTTTTTTTCTCCAGAGTTGGGACCATGGCTATTGACTGGATTGGTTTCGCATATGCTGCATTGCTGGCTGTTGGAGGTGTTGTAGGATATACTCGTAAAGGTAAATACTGGGACAGCAGGATACAGAAATGAGGCATTTGTGTTTCTTCTTCACTACACTTTGTGACAAAAAAAAAAAAAATCGGTGCAAGACATGAAAACTGTGCTATAATGAACACGACTGCATCTTAAATCCATCCTGAACTGCTAGAAATGAGCTGAGTCTCAGGAGATTTACTTGGGTCAACTTCAGCATTTAAGTGGTCACTTTTTTCTGTTAATTTACTGATGAGTTTGTTTTCAGGGCAAAGAGGGGCTGTCATGTTATTTTTGACCTGCAGTGTATTTTGGACCTTCTCATTTCCTTTAATCATTCCTGCGATGAGCACAGTAGATGATAATTGATTAAAGTTTCTTTTCTGCAGAGGCTTGATTTTGAGATTTCTAGACAAACAGTGGAAAGAAAACCTTTTAGCTGTATATTCTGATCTGATGTTTTAATTATCTGTTAGATATTAACTCTGTGATAAGCAGGCTTTAGGTTATCATGCACCATAAAGCACATTTCCCGTATTTCAGTCATTTTTGCAGTCCTTGCCAGCTGGCAGCGCCCTGCCTGAGCCGACCACAGCGTCCCAGCAGAGGTCGCGGTGGTACCGGGGATGGGCAGGCGGTTCTCCCTCCAGCCTGGTTCTCCCTCCACCCTGGTTCCCCTCAGCTCTCCCGTAAAGTGCACATCCCAGCAGCGCATCCCTCTGCTTTGCCATGGCCATTATCCGCCCCAGTTCTTGTGATTCGGGGTCACAGTTGCCCTGTGCAGCCTGCACATGCTTTGCTCTTGGAAGAGGAGAGATTTAGATTAGATATTAGGAAGAAGTTCTTTACTGTGAGGGTGGTGAGGCACTGGAACAGGTTGCCCAGGGAAGCTGTGGATGCCCCATCCCTGGAAGTGTTTAAGGCCAGGCTGGATGGGGCTTGGAGCAACCTGCTCTAGGGAAAGGAGTCCCTGCACATGGCAGGGGGGTTGGAACTGGATGATCTTTAAGGTCCCTTCCAACTCAGACCATTCTATGATTCTGTGTCTGGCTTTCTGAAAACACTGGTTTTTTGTTTGCACTCAGCTGCCCTCGCTATCCAGTTTGCTTGTTTTCTTCACTCTTTAATAATTGATTGGACCTTTTTTTTTTTTTTATTACTGGTAATGCTTTCTGTTTTCTTGCAAATTCATGATTAACAGTATTCAATATATCAGGACTGTGAGCTTAATGACAGCTGGGGATCTGATTTATAAAATTTATAAAAATTTGGTGATCAGCTCAGTCTGAATAATGCTTGCAGTGCTGATTCTGTGCTTTCATCATATGGCACTGAGTCAAATGCCATATTACTGAAACTCTGCATTTTATAAACCACTTTTGTAATTGCACTGAAAGATGTCGAGTTACTTTTAAAAACCATATTTCCATCTTCATTTCCATCTAATTGTTTTAACTCTTTTTTTAAATTTTTACTAATTAAATGTGAAGTTGGTGATACCATTCCTTTGTCCAGGACTGATGTCAAACTGAAAAGATTATGATTACATGTATTGTCCGATTTACCCTTTTATATATTGATGCATTTCTACCATTTTTGGAGACTCCCAAGTGCTGTAAGATACAGTTAAAATCAACAGGTAGTCCAGAGAAATTACAAAAGTGCTTCTAAAGGTATGTACGGTTGGAAGAGGGGAGATTTGGATTAGATATTAGGAAGAAGTTCTTTGCTGTGAGGGTGGTGAGGCACTGGAACAGGTTGCCCAGGGAAGTTGTTGATGCCCCATCCCTGGAAGTGTTTAGGGCCAGGCTGGATGGGGCTCGGAGCAACCTGCTCTAGGGAGAGGTGTCCCTGCCCATGGCAGGGGGGTTGGAACTTGATGATCTTTAAGGTCCCTTCCAACTCTGACCATTCTGTGATTCTATGATTCTATGGTAGAGAAGATAGCCAAATTTAGGTTTGTGCTTCAAAGATTATTTTTCTCCAATTGCAAGTATAACTAGATCCTCATCATCTCCTTCTCCTTTAGTCAACTCTCCCCCTAATGCTGTGCAGGAGAATGACGCAGTTACAGGAGTTCCACCTCTGTTCACACCGAGCTAGCTAGCTGCACTGTGGCAAAATCAGTTCTATTTTAAAAATATTTGGACAATACTGTGTAGAGAGAAATACTGTGGAAAGATTGAGCTTAAAGACGCTGCACTGAAAAGTAACACTCAAATCATTCCTTGCAGGTAGTAAAATCTCTTTAGCTGCCGGGCTCACCTTTGGATCTGTGGCTGGTTATGGAGCTTACTGCGTAACACGTGATCCGAGAAATGTGAAGATATCATTGTGTAAGTGTTTTACTAGGGTGAACAAAACAAAAACCACCACCAACAAAACCTGGCAGTTTCCTGAATTGCACGTAAAAGTCTCTCTTATGTTAACTTTTGAGCATTGGTTTGGTTTAAATATTGTTTTTTCAATAGAATGAGGCACTTCAGCTTAGCTTGCAAAATTCAAGACCTTGTACCTGGAGGCATTTGGGAGATAAGGAATCAGTTGGGAGGTCCAGCAGCTCCTTCACCTGCAGCCAGTGGATCTGTGTTAGCACCTGCCAGCGCCTTCTTTTATTTGCTGGTTGCATAACTCTGCAAATACTGTGAAATCTAGCTGAAAAACATGGGAGAGTACTGGAATAAACTCATTAGAGCTACAGATCAGAATGTAATTTGAGAAGTGAAGTAGGTGTGGGATCCAGTCGTGCATGATGGAATGTATCCTCAGCTCCCAATTAAACAAACAGTTTGACTTAGTGTTTTTCCTGTGCTGCCAAGAAAGGCAGGATACAAATAATGCAAGGCAGGGAGAATTAGATACTCAAAAACATGTACAGATCCACATCTTAAAAAACCTTTGGTGGCTACTGTATCTGCTACTTTCAGAATAATAATGGCTTTTCAACATAAATGTATATTGCTTATGTGGAAAATCAGAATGTTTTCACTTATGCCTAACCTGCCAAAGTGCCAAAAGCAACTAGAGCACAGATGAAAGAAGGAAATTCAGTGCATGGAAGAAAGTAACCACTCTGAATTTAGAAACCGATAAATTGCAATATAAAATGAAGCAAGTACCCAAATGTTCAAAAGGTTAGGAAATTAAAAAAAAAATAAAATTAAAAATATCCCCCTCCAAAACCATAATTATCTACAGTGTTTATTACCTACGCAAGAGTCTCCTGCAATAATATAGGTAAGGTTTTAGTACAAGACCTTCACAGTAGGGTTTGTACAAAGAGTATGTAGCATACAGATACCCCAAGCAAATTTCCTCAGTTGTTTTGTACATTGTTCTTTCAGGTATTTTCCCACTCCCTCTGAAATTAACTCTGAGCTTTCTTGAATACTTTAATGCAATTTTGTATGTTTGGAGTGCTTATAGGGTTTCAGACTTCAGTATGCAGCTGTGAGCGCTGGTCAGAGTGCAAGCTGATGCACCTGGTTTGTTGCATTTCTGATCTCAATCTGATTTACTGAATTTAATTTGGTATGATTTATTGAATTTCTTGATTTAAGGTGAAACAGTGAATATGTAGTGCTTCTGAAAATCAGGTCTAAAGCTGAACTTCTTAAAAACTCAATGGCACATGTGAAAAGCCAGATACTGTTAACTGGAAAAAGGAACATTACAGAGTGAACATGCTTAGTAGCTTGTAATTAATTGTAAGTGTACCCGGGGCTCTGGCAAGACATATACTGTGGAATAGTCCATTCTTAAGACATTCCTGAGAGGATCAAAACTATGGGACCAGAAAATAAGAGCAATGGATAATGAAGCATAAGATTTTTTTTACAGGATATCTTTAATGAGGGCACATGCACAGTGGTGGAGTTTCATAAGATGCTTGTAACTGTCAGAGCTGGGTTTATAATGCTGGAGTGAGTTTAAAAGTAATTCATGACACCTATGAGTACAGGGCTGATCACAGGAGCAGTCAGTGGAATCTGAAGAGAATTAGTTAGATGGTTTAACTGCTCCATAAAAAAGGAAAGAGATTGGTGTAACTGCCATTTGTGCAACTGCAAGAGTGATAAAGCCCAGCTACCTGTGGAAGTCCTGTCTCTCTGATCTAATGTTTTATTAAATTGCAGTTCATAGCAAAAGATAGCAGTGACCTTTGATAACTCTCTGTATTCCTGAATGTTCCATTGGGAGAAGTCAGAACATAAATATATTGAATTGTCTTTTACAGTTTCAGCTTTTCTTTTGACCATTGTAATGGGAATGAGGTTCAAGAGGTCCAAGAAATTAATGCCAGCCGGACTAGTAGCATGCCTGAGGTAAACAGATATATTTGAGGATCTTAACGTAAAGATTTCACCAATTTTCAAATAGTTGCTGTTTGGCATCTGATTCAAGCCAGTATCAGTGGAACATGGGGTGGTGAGGCACTGGAACAGGTTGCCCAGAGAAGTTGTGGATGTCCCATTCCTGGGAGTGTTCAAGGCCAGGCTGGATGGGGCTTGGAGCCTCTAGTGGGAGGTGTCCCTGCCCAGGGCAGGAGGGTTGCAACTTGATGATCTTTAAGGTCCCTTCCAACCCAAACCATTCTATGATTCTATAAGCTCAGCACCTCTGAAAACTAGGACATTTTTGACCTGACCTAAGAACTTTGTTCAGTATTACTGCAAATTATGATGTTTCTAACCGTTCTGAGTGCTTCATTGCTGCTGTTTACTTTGGCATTATGATAGAAATAATTTTCTGTACTTGTGGTTTTGGAATTAAATTTTGGACTAAACCAAAGCTTTTTTTCCAAGTGAGTCTGTAGCTCAAAACATCTTTCAACTGTAGGTCAGAATTGCCATCTTCTGAAGGAATAATAACTGTTGCTTCATTGTTACTAGATTTAGTAGAATGCCATCAACTCTTTTACTCCAGTTACACACAGTTAGGAAAAAATCAGATGCAAATTGGTGAGATGCAGAATTTCAGAATCAGGACTTAACCTGGAAAATGTTATTTTTCCTTGTGGATTGCTTTTCAGGCCTAGGTGGACTCTGTGTTTCAGCAGATGCTGAGGCTGTAGAGGTAGATATTGTGAAAGCTTGCTTGCTGGAGTCTCTAGTGTCAGGTAGTTATCAATGTGTTGCTGTGGAGTGATGACTGTCACTGGTTTTGTTCATGCACAACCATATTTATGTTTCTTTTTTTTGTTTGTTTCAGCCTTTTGATGATTTTGAGGCTTGTTTTTATGCTGCTGTAGGAGAATTTAGCACTTTAAGAGCCGAGGTATGACTGCCAAACTCACCGAACAAACAGGCAAGCTCTCCATACTTGAAAGAGAAGTTTGAACACAAGTCTTACATGGCATTTATCTTCTCTGTAAAAGATCTGTACCTGTGATTTGATTATTGACTTATGCTGATATTTTGCAAGCTTTTTTAAAAAACTAAAACAAATGTTTTGTTGAGGGTATGTTTTGATCTACTTCTGTTAAAACAGTTTGACAACTCAAGGGATCTTTTTTTTTTCTCTAAATTTTATGTCTTTTGGGGTGCTAAGCACCCCAAGAAATTTGAGTTAGTTTTGCACTGTATCTCTAAGAGAAGAATATATAAAAATGTGTTTACGTTAAAAAGGTACATTGTATTGAACCATAATTTTATAGCTTCCGAGATTAAATAATGAATTGAATGTCTTTTACAGTTTCTTTCTTACTGTCACTTAGTAATTAATAAAGACAGGAGGCTGTACTGTGTTGCACTGGAAAACCCACCTTTCCTTCAAACACTTATCTCGTTGCACTGGTTCTCAATGTAAAGACTATTATCGGTGTTCAGATAAAACATAAAATGTTCAAATCTTCTCAGTTTTTTCTACAGACCAGTGAGCCATTTGCCCATGGGACAAAATGCAGGCCGGTGATCTGCTTTGTACTCAGCACCGCTTTAAAAACATGTGCCATGCTATTAACTCCCACAGCTGAGGAGGGTTCACCATCCTGCACAAGGAGGTTCTGAACTCTCAGTCTCAATACCCTTGAACATGTTTGCTACTTGCTGCAGTCCTCCCTGCAAGCAAAGGAGAGTATTCAGGCAAATCATTCAGGGATTTAAGTTGCTTTAGTTTGCATCAGAAATAACTGAGTATGCCCTGGGTCTGAAAGCTTGGCTAAGACTGTCTTCTGGTGCACAGGACTGCGCAGCCAGATCATTAGGAAACTGAACGTGGGCGAGTGCACTATTGTAGACAAAGAGAAATTTTGCTGCTTTTAATTTTTTTTTCATCCAGAGCTGGCTTATAAAGGCTATCATAGATCAGAACTCAGTGCTGCAGAAATCCATCAGCAGAATACCAAGCTTGGCAGGGGCTTAAGTGGTGACAAGGTGTTGTGAGCAGCTCAGATGTCCAAGGCACAACTGACACCAAAAAAAAAAGGAGGGAGGGGGGCACAAACATCCCCCAACCCCAAAGCACATCCTCCAGCTCTGGAATCTTTTACTAACGAATGTTGGTGTCAGTCATCTCCAGGTGTTGGAGATGGTATGTTATGGATTTCAGCATGGACACTTAAAAGGTGGTTCATTTTGTCCTGAAGTAGCGTTTCAAGGTGTCAGAGGAATCAAACTGTGATCCTGTTATGGACCATAACAGGCGTGGATGAGCAATGCCTGTGGGAGTATCTGTACTGCAGATGAGCTGAGTACTGCCCTAGATTAAGCTCCAGTGAAAGGTTTAGGCAAATGAGTGCTGAAATGCAGAAGGCATCCTGCAGTTGCTGCTACCTCAGATCCTGTATGCAGTAAGATTGTATACTTTTTATAAGATTGTATACTTTTGAACATGTCCAGAGTTGAGCCTTTAGTGCGTTCTCTGAATTGCCCCGTGGGGGAAGAGGGCCTTCAACCCCAATCCAGAACATTTTGCTGAAATTCCTTAACAGCCCGAACAAGTAGTGTTCTCAGCAAGTCCAACATACCCCTATCCAAAGGGATGTCCTGTGTCACAAGAGAGGTCCTCACTTGCAAAATGCAAAGGTGACATCCTGTGTCAGGCTCTGACAGTTCAGCAATCAGCACTTGTTTGGAACAGAGGTGTAGCTCTATGAACTTGAGTACTAACTCTAGTGGCCATGGCAAAATGCTGCTTCCAGCTGCCCAGGTCATTTCAGTGTAAAATTTAGGAGCTGATCTGGGCAGTGCTGTGGCAGCTGTGGTGGTTCTGGTTTGTGCCTCCGAGATGTATTATGTGGCTTTTCTTATGCACAAGTCAGAAAAGGGGTTAACTTTGGTGGGCAGCAGTACTATATATACTGGGGTGACTGTTTCTCTGCCTCATCAGCTTGAGTCCTAGTGAAGAAAAACAACTGACTGCAAGGAAGAACAGTTTATGGCTCTGTTCTTAAAGGCCATGGAGGTGGTTCCCACAGAATTAGGGTAAAGAAGCTGGAATAGTAGTGAATGCTTTAAACACTGTTGAGATAAAACTAACTCTTTTACTGAAAAGGTAAGCAGGCAATGCAGTTCTCTTTTCAGTTGCTTGGGAAGTAACTGGAGAAGGTAAAATCTTAGAAAAAAAACCAATCAAGCAGCATTTTTCTCACTGTGACCAAGCAAGCAAAAAGAAGAGCAAGAGAATAGATGGTTTCAAAGGGTGAAACCCACATCAGGCTAAGTAAACACACGTGCTTTCATCTTTCAGTGAACAAAATCTCTTCTAAGAGATTCATATGGGGATTAAACAAGTTTCTTTTGCCCAGAAACTTATGAGGATCATGAGTTTTAATTTCTATTTTTTTTTTAATTTTTAAAATAGGTATTTATTTTTCCTTTTAACTGCAACTCTGAAGTACAGAGACAGCAGTGAAATGCAGCAGGGGGACAGAAAACTTTGATCTCAGAGAACACCTAGAAAGCAAAATCAGGAATTTCTAGGCCTGATTTTACATGACTTCTCCAGCTTTATGGAGTGGCTCTTCTCTGCTGCAGTTTATAAAGCAGGGCCAGGGCAGAGGCAGGGAGGGTGTTTTCTATAGCGCTCCAGAAGCTCCAGCTGAAGCATTTCATCCTCCCAGGCAGGTACTGTAAGTCAGCAAACACAAAGTACAACCATATTTTATTTCATGTAATTATTCCACGAAATACCATATTCTGGACTCAACAGGTCCAGATCATTACTCTTAAAAGTGTGTTCTGTTTCAGCAGTTACCCCGGGACTGGCTATACAAGCCAAGCTATAGAACACCTCTGTGCATTTACCCCCTGGTGAACCGGAAGGCGCAGCTGTGGTGATACACTGGAGGTGTCTTGTCTTCAGCAGCCACACGATTAGAAGCTGAATATTTTCCTCACAAGGGCAACATGCTTTTCATCTGGTGGTGGCTTCCTCTGGCTGCCAGGCTGCAAGAATTTTTTGATTGTTGGAATGTTGCTTATTCTTCCTTTAAAAGCCTGTAAGAATCAGCAGTAAAGCCAGTGCGGGTCAGGAAATTATAATTCCAACCTTTGGAGATTAAAAATCAGGTAACTTGAATTTTTACTTCTCAGACAGAGAAAGGCAGTAGCTCCTAATGGCAAGCTCAGCACTCAGCATTTTCCATTTTAAAAAAACGTTAAAAAAATAATAAGGAGGTACAAAGCCATACCTATAACATATTAGTCTTCCTGGAAAATCCAGGTGTGAATATTCTGATGGGCAGAGCTGGTGCTATAAAGTTTACCTTAGTTTCCCAGATGGGGATAGGAGAAATTAATATTAAAAAGTTAAGATTTATCTGGTAAAGGTGGAAGAAAAAAGAAATGAGAAAAAGCAAAAACCACAGCCTGAATCCAAATCCTAGATATATTTTGGGAAAAAAACACAGAGGCAAGGACAGGAGTACCTCAATGCAAAGCACCGTGGAAGACAAGATACAAGGAACTTAACAGCTCTTGTATGTGATTCCTTCAAAGTATAAATTTGCCAGCAAAAACAGAAGGACAGGAACTGCAGGCACAACAGGCCACAGCCTTCCCCTCCTCATGCTCGTTCATGTCTTCAGACACAGCAAAGCTGACCCATGTAGTCAACTGAAGCAGACCAGAGAAAGACTCCAGGCTCAGAAGATTTCAACAACAATTAGCCTTTAAAACTGGGCAGTGAGGTTCGTGTGTCATATTCCGTACTGAGACCAGCTGATGACTGACCTGTAGCAGAGGGAATGCTGACAGTACGTCAGGCTTACACTCTTCTGTCATTAAAATAGCTTCCAGCAGATGGATGTCAGCCCAGCTTAACTTGTTGCCAACAAGGTAATCATGCCCATGGTCTTTTAAGGCCTACAAGATATGAACAAAAAGAAGTTATATAGGATGTAATAATTTTACCTAGGTATTTCATTACAGACAGGCTGATAGCTTCATGTTTTTATTCCCCATACAGCTCTAACAGGGTCCACACAGCTTGTCCATCAAGCCACATGGTAAGTCCCAAACAGAGCATAGAAACCAGGTTCCCTGGGGTGCTTTATGTTGCCTTTTGCCACCCTAAAAGTGAAGTCACTTTAAAGTCAACACTCAGAGCCAAGGGTACTTTCTGTGGGTATTGCTTAACCCTGCCAAGCTGAATCAATGGACAACAGCTGGTACCCGTCCTGGTTTAACCCCAGCCACCAACCAGGGCCTCACAGCCACTTGCTCACCCCCCTCTTCCCCCGCAGAAGGGTGGGGAGAAGAAGGAGAAAGAGAGGAAAGGGAAAAAAAGACCTAGTGGGTTGAGATAAGGACAGTTCAATAGAACAATAATGGAAAGGAAAATAACAATAAATAATAATGGTAAAATAAGATACAAGTCATTCTCACCACCTGGTGAATTGCCCATCCTGAGCAAACATCGTGGATTCCCCCCGCCCCAATCAACTGAGCCCGGCACCCACGGCACAGAACATTGCACTGTCCTGCCCAGGCTCCTTCTCAGCTGCTAAGGGCAGCTGGTAAGAGACCCTGAAAAGTATAAACACCATTTAGCAACAACTGAAACAATATGCATTATTGAGATTCCTTTCACAGCAATCACTAGAAAGAAAATTAACTCTTTCTTGGCTGAAAGCAGGACAGTACAGAAGGAAAATTAGGAATCGTTATCACAAAAGTAACTAAAAATCATGGAAAAGTTTAGCCGTGTCTTTACCATAAGTGAACAAGGATTATTTTAAAGGCTTTTCTCCAGTGCTCAGACACACTAAAGCACATCATAACAGGAGTTTATGCCAGCTAGGCGCAGGTCCAGAGAATACTGGTGTCTAAACTTGCTTTTTTATTTTTCAATAACTTCAATAATTATGTTATCAGGCTTCAAATCTTTGAAAGGAATTGTGCCATCAACCTCTCTCAGCACAGCCTTGCACTGCTATGGCAGTGGAGCTGTATGAATTCTGTTCACAGGGGTGCTGGTTTGCGCTGTTGTTGCGGTTTAGCCTCGGCGGCAACAAAAGCGCCACGTGGCAGCCCGTTGGCTCTGCCGCCCCCCAGCGGTGGGGAGAGGAAGAGAAAGAAAAGGCAGACCCGTGGGCTGAGATAAAAATTGTTGACCAGAACAGCAGGTATTGCAGGGAAACAGTAACACAGAAGGAAGAGACAAACACCAGCACATACCGACCGCACCCGTGTTCCCCCGACCGCAGCCCCCACCGCCCCGACCGCCCCGACCGCCGCCGAGACGCACCCCGGCGCCACCCGCCCATATATACGCCTATGCCGTGATGTCACCACGCCCACTTCCGGTTTTGGCCCCTCCCCTCCCCGGCTAGCTCCCTGCTGCCCCTGGGCCTGGCGCACATAGGGTGCAATAGCTGTGCCGGATAAAAACAGGGGAGAATCAACCCCAGCCCTGCTGGAAACCAGGACAGTTGTTTATGTGCAGATTTTTTTGCCCAGCGCAGCCTCTGTGGGTTTCACTTGTGCAATTTAAGGGTCCGATAAAGAGGCACGTGAAATTGCATCAAATCCTCCATTTTCTGAAGGGCTGCCTGTGAACCAATGATTCAAACTTAGAAACCTGGCTCAGATTTGAAACAACACAGGTTTGTACCCTTGGCACAGGCTTCTGAGGAGACTGCTACACTCTGAAAAAGCACTATGGGAGAGTCTTTTTAGTACAACCATACAAGGTACAAAAGGTAAAGTTAAAAACAAATACAGGATAGTGAGATGAGGATCACAGCTAGTTCAACTCAAACAGGAAACGTTAACACACACAAAAATACTGAAATATCCTAAAGGGGAAAACAAACCAACAGAACAAATGCCAAGTTGGTAGAACATGGCAACTCAGTAGCATCCAGGCTGGATTCCAGGGAGAAACAAAGAACAACCTGTCCCCTCCTGACCAGCTTTTGACTGGCCAAGAAAGACTCTCCATGTGCTCCTTGAGGGGGGCAAGCACACTAGTGCTTTACCTCATAGCTCATTAGTGGCCAACTCTTTAGTGCACTCTGGCCAGTAAATAATTGCTTTATGCTTTTAAACCAGATACATCCTGTTTGCAGAGCCTCTTTGTGCGCACTTAAGGATGCCCAAACAGCCCAAATTCAGAAAAAGACAGTAACAATCTGTAAGTGTAATATGTTTAAGCAATGGGTTTGAGAACGATCACAGAATTAGGTCCTTAATTATAAAGCACAATTATATTTAACTTTGAACAGCAGTAAGTTTGGAAGGCTGGCACAGGTATTTAAATGCCAGGAGCTATCAGCCTCTGAACTAGGTTTAAAAGGTAGGATCTGCTCTTTGAGGAGTTTTAAAGAAGGCAGTAAAGATGATAAATACTGAAACCAGCCAAATATTATCTTGTGGCCCTCTTTTCACATTGCTGAATGCCAGCTCCATCATACAGTTGCAGAGTTGTACTGTCACTTGGTCTTCTGGAAAGTGAGTGTGTGAGGCCGAGGGGGAACCTGTACTCCACTTTACTGTCTTTGTGCACAACTGCTCATTTTTCACTTACCTTTTCATAAACAGGAAAGTACCTGGTTGTAGCTCGTTCAATGATTAAGGCAAGGTTCTTTTCTTTTGTGTCAGCTGGTTGAAAAGGGAGATACATGATCATTCCCATCAGGTCTGTTGTTCCCTCCACGTACATATCAATCCTGAAACAAACATTTTTATTTAACATCTATCATTTGAACATTCCTTTTTGGTTATTTTCCTGAAATACAATGCTGTATTCTCCTAGTAAAATGCTTATTAGTCAGTAGGACATAAGATACTAGTTTGCTTTCTTCTTCAATTTTGACTCAAGGTCAGTTTGTTTCAAAGCACAGTTCATTATGAAGAGGCTCACAGTGTCTGCAGCCAGCAATGTACAAATTCACACTGTTTTCCATTGATAACCTATTATTCTGTGCTGTGGGAGAAAAGACCACATATGCAAACTATGCTAGAGAAAAGTAATTAGGTTGGAGGTCTAATCATGAAAGCATCCTAGCAACAAATAGCTGCCAGTTACCAGTTTGGATGTGCCAATCCATAATACTGGCCACAATCTCCGGAGCTGCTCCTCTGTTATCACTAAAATAACCTTTTACAGTAAGTGGTCATCAGTTAGGCCAAAGACTTAATGGAATTTTTCCATTACACTTTTTTGTAAACAAGGATTTTTCTTCCTCATTGTCCTTTAATTGTGACAACGGAAAGTATCCACAGATTACACAGTGAAGTAATATTAGGAAAATATTGATTTAACTTTCAGAAGCATCAAGCCACCAAACATGTCTTTTTCTAAAACAAGCTATGAAAGCTAGAAAAAGCTACAGCTGCCTGAAAAAAATGAAGTATCTTTAAGTGGTCGAACTTCTTTTTTACATTTCATATTTTTTCAAACAGCTGAAAACTGTTTTCCAGTTTAAAGAGAAAAATAAAGGGTGCACAGCTTTTTCTGTTGTACTAAGGTCCTGCAGCTACCCAGGAACTTACTGCACTTTTGGTCTCTGTGAAATCAAATGGCCCTGAAAGTGGTGATAACATTCTCACTATGTTGACAATTAACAATCATTGATCAGTCACATAATCCATTCACCCCACCCCTGGATGTGAGGGAACAAAGTGCTGGCAGCTGATACGCATGTTTACATGCAGATATTTCACAGCAATATTCTTCTCATTAACAGTAAAATTCATGGAAGAGTGTTAGCAAGGACAGTATGCACAGTATGTTACAGTACCAGGCTCTCTCCTTCAGGTCCTTCCCGTAGAGGTTGTACTTTGCTGCAATGTAGCTGAGGATGGCTCTGGTCTGCACCATCTTCATCCCATCGATCTCCACCATGGGCACTTGCTGGAACAGCAGGACTCCATCTAAGGAAGAAAAAGCTCATCACTACTCAGACTGAATCAGACCTGGGAACACATCAAGACATTTCCAATTCTGTGGGATGAAAGCATTTGCAAGCAAGCAGGTCTCTCAGATTTTCTCTTTGCAGGTCACATTGTATTGGAGGCCCAGTTGTCCTGTTGTTACATTGGCATTAATTTATGGTATGGATAGAGTTTACTGACTCACCATTACGTAATTTTTCTAGGTCTTCCTTGGTTTCTATGAATTCTTCCTCAAACTGAAAAGTAACAAAAGAAAACCATGTGTCACTCCAAAGGCAATAGAGAAGTGGAAGGGAGCCTGGAAGTTAGACTCCACCTCTCCACATTATTCCATATTCTTCTCATGATTGTGTTGACCCCCTGCTCCTATTCTTCATTTCTGCTCCAGCAAATAACCCAGGACTGTAGTGTCCCCAGTCCTACAGTAATGGGCAATGTTATACACTTCCAAAAAAGCTTCCTTCTTCATTATAAAGACCAGTCTACTTGCCTGCATGAGCAATTAACAGACAACAGATCATTCACTTAAAATCAACTGATACCATGTGAAATACTGAGAAATTTTTAATAAGTTATACCTCTGTTACACAGCATTTGTCGACCTCTTTCCTTCTGCTGGTTTTTGTTTGTTTATTTGTTTGTTTTCTCTTAAATGAGAAGGGCATTTCAATGAGGACAAGGTCTTTGTTTCCTCAGCACTCCTCTTCTGCACCTTCTGTCAGCATCAGTCACAAGTGAGCACCATTTAAAAAAGCCTTTTATTTTCACTGGAGTATGAATAGTTTCTGAGAAAATAGTTTCAAAATACTGTACTCAAACAAAAACTGAATGTAGAAATTAAGGTGCTGTAGGATGGTTGTCACCTGATGTGAATCTAGATCGCTCCCCCACTGCCTCCAGGGCAGCTCTGCTGATTTATCCTACTCTGGTCCTGACCCAAAGAATGAAAAGCACTTTGTCTGGAGATAACATTCTGAAGTTTTTCACATGGTACGTATTCATGGTCTGTTCAGTGGAAAACCATCATGAGACACAGGGAAGCAAAGAACATTCAGGGAAAAAAAAAGTCAGAGATACATGTTTTAGTCTGTAGCAACAATTTAAGATCTTAGCTGACAGCATGTTTCAAAACCAACCCTTAACACTTCTCTTTGTATGTTAGGATTCTTTTACTGCACTACTGGGAGACATTAAACACAACATGACAGAGTGTAACACTGGAACTAAACATTCTGCATAACAATATGTGATGCTGTGCATCTCTCTAAGCACAGATGTAACTGGGAAACCTTTCCAAAGAACAGCTCTTTTAATCACAGATTAATCTGATCACTTTATTAGAAAAAGGTACAAACCTCAACCCCGGCTGCTGCTAACAGCCATCGGATGGACTCCATCCTCCCCCTTCCCTTGGAGTAGTGCAGCTTGGGCTTCCCCGCCATGATTTCAGAGTTCTTGTTTCCTGAGAAATTCAAGATGATGAATGACCTTACAGGAGGCATTTTTTAAATTAGCATTTCAAATGTTCCACTTCAGACTACTAAATACAGTTGGATGAATGTGAAATTAGAAAGGCAATCAAGGCCTAGGGCTTAATGCAACCAAGTTTCCTTTGGATTAGTGGAAAAAAAGTGCAAATTACCACAATATGCAGTAATTAAAAAAAACCCAAACAAACAAAAAAACCCCAAAACAACAAACACACACACCCCCCCAAAAAAACCAACAAACCAACCAAACAAAAAAACCACTAGAGTGTAACAAGCATCTACTAAATCATATAAATATCTTTTAAAATATTAACATAGCTTTCTGAATAAATAAATAAATAGCATTCCTGAATAAATACATTTTTAACCTTGTAGTGATGCAATCTCTTCAGCAGGTGTTGGGTTTTGTGACAGCATCCGTGTCATACCAGACTTGAAAATGTACTGTTAAATGAATTGCTTCCCAAGAACACCAATCCAGAGACACCTGCGTTATTTTCACCTCTCTCATTATGATGTGTCAGAGCCCTGTGTTCCTGTGCCTTCACAAATACAAGCTTATAACAGCAATTTATATTACAGTATATATTTTACCAGGCCCACTGGCTTCCATGTTAAGTTAGTTCTGTTTAAGCAGTTAATTAAATCACGCTACATCCATTATAGGGAATGCAGGCCAACTTCAGACCCATTCCAATTTTATGAACAACAGTTAAACCGCAATAGAGATTTATATCCTATTTTTCCCTGGAAACTTAACTTTAAAATCAAAACCAAAAAACCTGAGAGCTTGACCTCTGTTGGGCAACGCGTCCAGCAACAGGGAGCTGAAGTCAGTCCACCGAGTGATGATACTGGGAAGAAACGCTTTGTCCTTTCAAATTTCACTAAAAAGTATGGTCACATGCCATAGTATGAGCTCAGCAGCTGATGTGAGCTGGTGCTGGAAACAAAGCTAACACTGTTCTCTTATCACTAATGGGTCCCAGAAAAATAAAGCAGATTTAATAAGAGGACAAAGTCACAGACTAGCGGAGTGCTTCATCCTTAAGCCAAGGTTCCATCTGTTCTCAAGGAAGGTTTACTTATTCTTGCATAGATTTCCCAGTATGTAATTGAGCCACAAAGAGGGAACTTTGGCCATAATCGCTAAGGTGTCAACGAAGGGGCACAAACAGTCCACCAGTGAGATGGGAAACTGCATTGCTGAAGTCCTCTGTGTTAGGTGGTATCTTCAATAGGCCCTATAGCAAACAGCCATTGCTCTACTAGGGGATGGACTCATGGGAGAAATCTGGTGTCCCAGTTCAAAATGCAGGTCTTCAACCACTGCTCAGCTTCTACCTAGCCCCACTTGCTGTTGTCACCTCAGTACTCCACTAAAAACAACTGTGAAAGCTGAAGAGCAGAGCAAGTCCATGTATTGACATAACCTGTCCATGACACTTCCTTGTGGGAATTGGCTAAGGCTGAGGTATTTTGTGCAGGTAAGAAAGGCTTACATTTTTCTGGAACTGCTTATGGACAGATTTCAGGGTTTAGGCTGAAAACTTACATAGTGTTGCAAAGCACTTTGGTGATTCTGTTACTGCTCTGCAATGACTACCCCTCTGTAAAGCAGTGAGTCATGAAAGAGTAGCGAAGTTGGTAAATTATCTTTCTTGAGTAGTGATAACGGACTTGAAAATCACAAGTTTTCTTGATGTCCCACTGTGTGAGACCTTCCTTAGACCTCAGCCAGGCAGCTGTCAGAATGACAGCTCCCACTGTGACTGTTGTATTAAAAAAATCACACTATTTTGTCCAAAACAATTCAGGCAATTTCCAGCAAGAAACATCTAAATTAATTTAACAGGAAGCTCATAATCTGCTGCACAATCTTAGACTTTCCTGTTAATTGGATGTGGACCCCAAAGTAGCTCCCTGCAAGCACCCTGTCCCTCACACGCAGCTCACCCAGGGCCGCGGGAGCAGAACCATAGAATCATAGAATGGTTCAAGTTGGAAGGAACCTTAAAGATCAAGTTCCAANCTGATCCAACAGTTCCATGTCCTTTCTATGTTGAGGACTCCAGAGCTGGACACAGCGTTGGACACAGAAGGTCCTCAGGCACAGGCCCAGCTGTGTCCCCTCAGCGCCTTGAGACCGCAAGCCTTGAGGCTCACTGGGCTGTGGCTCCCACTGGGACTCTGGCCAAGCCACCCGGGCTCGGAGGAGCGTTTGAACCAGGCAAAAGGCAATTCACCCCCCAGAGACTTTAAGATTCCTTAAGCCAGGATAAACTCTTAATTCCCAACAGCGCCTCCTCTCCGGGTTCCCAGGGGACCCTACCCAGAGGCCCCCTTCCTCCGCCGGGCTGCAGGGGGGCGATGGGGAGTGAATCCCTCCCCAGACCCCCCACAGGACGCCCGAGCGGGCTTCCTCAAGCACATACTGGCCCACGGCACCCCTCGCCTTTCCCCCTCCGTCAGGAGCTCCGGCCGCCCGCCCCGCTTCACAGCGGAATTCACCGGGCCGGGAGCGACCACCGGCCCTCCCCTCTCCGCCTCCCGCCCCCAGCCCCCCGCCGCCGCCAGTACCCTTCGCCTGGGCCTCACCACCGACTGATCCCCCGGCCCAGCCAGCTCCCTGCGGGTTGCCTTTCCCGCTCGGCCCGCCCCGGCCCGCTCCTCCCCTCAGCGACCCGCTCGCCCGCCCTCGCTCTCCCTCCTTCAGGCGGGGCGGCAGCAGAGGGGGGCGCCGAGGGACGCGTCCCCTCGGCCAGACGAAACTAGCTGAGGGAAAAGCCACCTCGGCCACGTCCCCAAAATTTTGTGAAGCGCCTTTTTTGCACTGGGTTGGCTGCGCCTCAGGGGAAGGACATAGCGGGCAGGGCAGGAGGAGGCCTGTGGGGCAGCCATGGGGTCGCAGCGGTGGGGTGGCCGGTGCAGAGGCCTGGGCCGCGGCTGCAGGGCAAGGGTCTGCCAGGGCCTTGGGCTCTGCCTGTCCCAGGGCTGGGGCCTGTGCGCAGGCCCAGCTATGGAGAGGCGCTTGCTGGGCACAGAACCGGCAGCCACGGCCAAAGGTTCCATCTCCAAAGGTTCATCTGGAGTTTCTGGGCGCCCAGCAGCTGCCAGGGCAGCCGGGTTGCCTCAGGGAAACAGCTCTGGCAACAGCGCTCATTAATGCACGCTCTGCTGTAGAAAACCATTGGGTTTGGGTTTTGTCCTTCCTGGGTGGTAAAAACTGGTTCCACGTGAAATTTAAGTTTTAGTGCCCTAAGTCTGCCCAGCTTAAAACTGCTGGTACGAGAGTGTTAGTTGGTTTTAGGGTACTTGGTTGATTTGATGCTTAAATAATATACGTATTTATGTGTCCAACTGTCTTGCTAGCTTCTCAGTAGTGAAGTTTGATTTAAGTGATTATATTGTACAACTTATGTACAACTGAGTAATATAAAATGACTGTAAGTCAACATGAAGTCTTGCATTTCAAGGTCTCGTTGGCCACTGCCACCAATCTGACTCCTCCTTCCTCAAACAACAAGTTTTCAACTTTACAGTTGGTGGGAAGCATTTGTTTCTCAGTCAAGCCTGGCAGAGTACTTCTAGCTGCAACAGTAGACCTTTTCTTAAAGGAAATATTGGTGAAGCCACAGTACAAGACTTTGAACATCTAGTGTCAAAATAGAGGTGCAGTAGGACCTCTCATCCCAGCATACTCCAATTTTAGTTCAGAAGAAAGCTGAATTTAAACCTGTCATCCACTTCAAATAAGAACCTGCACGCTGTTCCTGCCATTTCCCAGAACAGATATGCTGCCCACTGTTTGGGCTAAGCTCTCTTCATTTTCCCCCAACTCTTGGCAACACCAGAAAAACAGAACCAGAGAGCCCTTAAATATGTAAGTGGCAGCAAGAAGTCATTGAACAAACTGGTTTTGAATGTCAATAGTAAGAATTCATTTCAGGTAATCTCTTAAGTAATTTAAGACATCCTGTGTTGTCCAGTATAACCCCCAATTCAGTGAATTATTTCATTTGCTGGTATGCTCATGTAGATTTACCTTGGGAGTGTTTGTGGTAGGCTAAAACTGGTGCTGTAGCTAAGAAAAGAGAGATCAAAAGCCTTTTCACTATTTTTATTAGCATTACTTTGTCACTACCAGCAAACACAAACACAATGAAAGAGAGTTTCTTTTGGTTTAGACTGGTGCTCAGTAGAAAATTTTCATCAGTCTTGGTATGTCTTTTTCATTTACTGGTGGTTTCCTCTGGCTGCCAGGCTGCAGGAATTTCTTTATTGTCGGGATATTGCTTGTTCTTGCTTTAAAACTCTACAAAACAAAACCAAAATCAGTACTGTGCTTATGAAGCATGTCAGAATTTAAGAAGCTATCCATGATCTGAAAGTAGCATTATGCGTTGATCCTGCAGAATAATCTATATGTTTCATCCTATCATGTTTTTGTGGCAACAGTGACAGAAGGTAGCAATAACCATCACTGTTTGAGACTGGGTAAAAGGACTTACAATATATGATTTTGATTTTATCTTTCACTTCTTTCCTTACCCTGCCACTCTCCCATATTTCTCAGCCAGTTTAAATCAGTGGATCATTGATTCATTATTCATTAAAACCAGCCATTCAATTACCTGCAGGAGAGGAAACTTGGCAAGTATATCAGGCTTGCACTCTTCTGCTGTTAAAAGGCATTCAAGTAGTTGCACATCTGCCCTGCTGAGCTTGTTGCCCACAAGGAAATCTTGTCCATGGCCTTTCAAAACCTAGAAACAGAGAACCAGAAGTAGATGTGATTTTTTTTTCTGTGTGACTTAATGTGTCGTCAAAGCAAGGTCGTGCACTGCATGGAGTTATCCTTGAAAGAAGGAAGTTCAGCAAGAACATCTCTAGTACAAGCAAATAATTTGAACACACTGTCATCCTTGGCATAATTTATCAGTCCTTTCTCTTCTGCATTTCTTTATGGCAGCTGCATTGCACCCCTATTGCCTTCAGTTCTGTGGCTCATTTAATAATAAGCACTGTTGAAGGCTAAACTTTATGCGATACAGCCATCACTGCAAATGCCTGTACAAAATTTACAAGATTGTTAAGTTCAACCCATGGCACAGTAAGAGTATTTTGGACTCTTTCACATTACGGGCAGCTCCCCCACTTCTCACCCATTTCCTTTTAAGTTTTTTGGAATATTACATTGGGAGCTCCCTACATGTAGCCTGTGCCTCGTGGTCTTGACACCCAGCTAATCCATCCTCCCTTGTATCACAGAAGGAGCTGTGATGCTTCACATAGCTTGTGGGGTACAGGAGGTCTGCATTTCAGGAGTAGACTTTATGTAAAAGCTGGTGCTATCGTGTCTTTTGTCTGAAGCAGCATACAGACTGAAACACGGACATTTGGGAAGCTCACTGTGCCCTGGGTTTTTGCAGCTCTGCAGATCTGTAATGCCTTCTGTCCCCACTGTAGTACCTTGTCTGTATCCAGTGTCCTGTCCCCACCAAAACCATAGCATTTATGTTTAAGTGTTAATTTTTCTTTTCTGTTTTCCTCAATAAAAATTGTTTGTGTAGATGCAGGATGGAGTTCCAGGAAAACAATATTAATTAGACTACTGTATCCTTGCCACTTACCTTCTCAAAGACTGGGAAGTATCTGTTTGTGGCCTTGTCCACAAGATTAGCTAGATGCTCCTCCTTTTTATCCGCTGGTTGGAAGCTATAGCCCATTAGTAACTCGTTCAGATCTATTATTCCTTCCACGTACATATCAATTCTGAAACAAACAGATCCAGCTGGTCAAGTCAAACACAGTAGATCTGGAGAGCACGATAGATACTGGCATAGCTTGGAGCAGTTCCCCCTGGGGTCCAGAAGCTTCGGGCCAGAGGAAGGGGAGGACAAAATGCAAAGTCCCAAACCATAAACTAAAAGACTGTACCCCTTCCATTTTTCTCTAGGGGTAATACTTCTCTATACTAAGATTTTTGAACCTGAGTACAAAATTGGCTTGTATGTCATCCAAATGTGTTAAAAATCCGGTCAGGCATGGTAAGTTAAAGAGTGTGTCTATGTAATTTCCAACAAATATCTTGAAATGTGTTTACCTGTGCTAATTTACTTGAGCCATGTAAAAATACTTCAGGTCAAACCATGTGCCCTAAGAGCCCTGTCCTTTAATAACCAGTTATTAATTCTAATTTTTGGATATTAGAGGGAGAAGTTTTTTGTTTCCATCAATGACATTGCCCTGAATTTGATGTGATGACAGTGCCTGCTGCTGACAGCCGCAGGGGAAAATGAAAAGCAGCATCAGTAAGGGTATTGGTGCTCCTGACCGCTCTCTTTTGATAACTGTATTGACCTTTGAGCTTCACAAACTCCCTTGCACCATCCTGCCTATCTAACCTGGCTGGTTATTACTCTTGTAGTCACCACCCGTAGGCACTGCCAGCACGTGCTGCCTGAAAAGCCGCTGCGTCACCCCGAATCCAACTGTGAGATGGGATATTGTGGGTTTACACAGGGAGGCAGCATGAGCTGCAGTCTAACAAACAAAGGAGGTGTTGTTACACTACAGGGCTCTCTCCTTCAGGTCCTTCCCGTAGAGGTTGTACTTCGCTGCTATGTAGCTGAGGATGGCTCTGGTCTGCACCAACTTCATCCCATCAATCTCCACCATGGGCACTTGCTGGAACAGCAGGGATCCATCTAGGGAAATGAGGACAAGACAAGGAGGCATTCAGTCTCTGAATGAGAGCCATTCGTGGGTGTTCAGCAAAGTAACTGTGTTATTTTTAATTTATGGCAGTCTTCCTCACTCTCATAACACAATGTGGAAAAAAACTCACTGTGAAGCCAAGAACCTTTTCTTAGTGACATGTTAATAATGTAATATTACAGCAATCAGATTCCTGAACCTTAATCAAATCTGAAGAAGCACTCAACTGGAGAACTTCTAGCAGTCATACATTGGAAAAGGCAAGTTCTGTGCTGCATGGCCCTAGCTCAGATATTTTCATAGAGTTTAATGCAGATGAGAAAGACTGAAGGATGTGACCCTCAGTTTCTGTCATGCTTTGGTAAATACTGTGGAAATCTGCACCATTTAAGGGCTTGTCAACATATAATGTGAATATAAATGCATATAATATTATCTCTGTGACTACTGTATGGGCTTTACACAATGACACAGATCTGTAAGGGGCAGCACAGAATGGTGGGCAGATTTCGTTAAATTCCCCCGAAAGCCAAATATCATTTAGTGTGAGACTGTAGCCATGTAAATCCCTTACTAGTCTTACCAGTCTGCAGAAGCCTTATTCTAGCAAGGCAGAAGTCAAAACCTCCAGGAACTGATCAGAGAAGTGAGTCAAGAGTATTTGCTTTATAGAGTCGCATTTCTGGGCTCAAATCACTGATCAGCCATGTCCACCTTTGTATGTGCTGTAAGGCAAGTGTGCAGAGAACTGCCTGCTATCAAGGGCATATTTTCATTTATGTTTGTGTCTCAAAATACTTTTTGAAGCTGGCAGGTGGCAGAGGGATCAAGTCATCATTCCTAAAGGAGAGCAGGACTACAAATGCTAACCCTAGCTCAGACTTCTTTGAAAAGCCAAGTGAACTGGAAGAACACGGACATTACAGATTTGGTTCAGAGAAAATGTGAATATCGTGTCCACAAAGATGGAAGATAAAGATAGCAAGGTGAATAGTTGCCTTGGGAAACCAGAGTGCATCAGAGGTACAGGTTAAACTCAGAAATCTAGAACTCTGGTTTCATACAGATATAAACCAGCAACTTTGTAGGCAACCTAAAATGCTAATGGATTTCAAGATGACCTGATGACAAAAACCTGTATTGTGGTAGGCAGGAAGCAATGGGGGCATACAGGAGACACAGGAGAGTCAATCACTTGAACTTAAGGAAAGGCTTTTTACTGTGAGTGATTGAACATTGGCATGGGTTGCCCGGAGAGGCTGTGAAGTTTCTATCCTTCAAGATACTCAAAATTCAACTGGACACCATCCTGGCTAACTCGCTCTGGGTGGCCTTGCTTGAGGAGGAGGGTTGGAGCAAATGATCTTGAGATGTCCCTTCTGACCCCAGCTCTTCTGTGATTCAGTGAGGACTGAAGAAACTGGGTGGATGACACCATCTAACACACTGCAGTGTGATACCTCACGTACAATCCAGTTTAGACTATCTTTTTGAGAGACACAAGACTTCTTAGGTGTTCTAAGATAAACTATTGTAATTGTAACCACCGAATTATTTAAAGGTGAAGGAAACTTACCCTTCTGTAACTTCGTCAGGTCATCTTTTGTTTCCAGAAAACTTTCTTCAAACTGCAGGAAACAGAAGAAAAATTGTTGTCATTGCATGTTTTATCTTCTGCTTTGCATGAGACAGCGGGGGCACAAGAAGCTGTGTTTTGGAGAATTTTCTTTAAAAAAAAAATTCCAATTTGGAAGTGGTATCTTTAAACCCCTCCTCTTCCCTCACACATGCAACTCATATTTTTGTGCAGGTAAGATTTTGGCTAAAGGTGAGGTGACTGAAGGCACAAACCCCTTTCTGCTGAGAGAATGATGACCGTGCTGCTTCTGTGGAAGCTGGTCAAAGATGAGGTGGAGGTGGAGGAGAGGACACGCTGCAGCAGCAGAGCTGTGCTATAGGTCCTTTGCCACAAGCTGGCAAAAGGAGTGAAGTGAAGACACCACGTGCCCCATGCAGCTTTCTGGCACATTGCTGGCAAAAACTCACAGCTCTTAAAACACACATATCCTCACACTCCCTCTCCAGCTTAATGTCAGAAATGGTTAGAGCTAAAAACAATTACTGTTTTATAATATACGGTAGCTTCAGGGGTAAGCTACACTGAGGTAGGCATGATTATTTTTTTGCTCTTTTGGACATTGGGATTTAACTGAAGGTCTTCAGAATTTAAAGTGTTCTACCACTGCGATCAGAAGATAAGAAGCCAGGTTCTGCTGCTGTGGTTTTAAATTATTTCTTCACTAGCTACAGGGGAGAGGCATTTGTGGTGCTACCAGTGTGGTTGGATGCTTGGAAGTGAAACGTTAACTTGCCACCCTGCTTCGGGTAACCTATTGGTCATTGTTGGCTTGGTCAGCAGTGCACTAAATGTAGAACTGGAAACTGCTGGTCAGTCACATTTTTTTATGAGGAACAGTAAAAATCCATATTTGTCACATGCTCTTAGTACAGAAAAAGGAGGCAAACCTCAACGCCGGCCGCTGCTAGTAGCCACCGTATTGATTCCATTCGGCCTCGTGCATTGCAGTAGTGCAGCTTGGGTTTCCCAGACATGTTTCTATGTGCCTGATTTCCTACTACCTGGAATAAAGAAATAATTTTTTGCAAAATAAAGATTCAGAATGCTAGTTTTGAGTCTCTAACCCATTCTCAAGCATTGTTGAAAGTTGTCTTGTTTGAAACCAATGATTTATGTTCTAAGACTCTCATCAAATCACTAGGAGAGGTAAAAGATTACGTTGAGAGATTGCATTGTATCATCTTGCCTTAAGATGTTTTTTCCACATGCAGTTCAGTTAAACAGAACTTTGTACTGGGAGAGATTGGTCCGTGTCAGAGAACAAGCAAATAAGCAAATCAAAGCTCATTTGCATCCCAAAGCTTTCTGCTCTGACCAAAGAGCAAGCCATGTGAGATACACTGCTCTGTATATTTTGGCATTATCTCAGGGTACAGTTTACTCTTTAAACAGTTACACAATATAAACTCAGCAGTTGCTGTGCTTCCTCCAGCAGCCATTATGTAACTCCATTATAAAGTGATGGGAAGGGTTTTTTTTTCCCCATTGTAAAAGTTCAGTCTCATTTACAACGCTCCCCACGCTTCTCATTTCTTCAGCCAAGCACCCGAACACATGGAATTTAGTTTTGTCTCTGGTGACATTTGCCTTTGCCACAGCGAGAGGCAAAGTACAATACCCTCTCTGTTTGGTTCCAACTCTTTGCCAGAATTTAAAACAACAAGAGTTTCTGGGCAGACTGTCATCCTCCCCATTCAGAAACAGTGCAGGCATACAAGCAGCAAACACAGAGACAGCGCCTAGTTTATACTGGCTTCACAGTTGTTAGCATTTTGTCAACAGTAAAGCTACAGCATTAAAAGCAACAGAAAACTAACAGCTACAAAAAACACATATTCCCCTTGTTGTAAGTAACATATCTTCAGGGAGCCTACAGGAGAGCTGGGGAGGGACTCTTTGTCAGGAAGTCTAGTGACAGGACGAGGGGTAATGGTTTTAAATTGGAAGAGGGGAGATTTAGATTAGATATTAGGAAGAAGTTCTTTCCTGTGAGGGTGGTGAGGCACTGGAACAGGTTGCAGCTGTGGCTGCTCCATCCCTGGAGGTGTTCAAGGCCAGGCAGGATGGGGCTTGGAGCAACCTGCTCTAGGGAGAGGTGTCCCTGCCCATGGCAGGGGGGTTGGAACTTGATGATCTTGAAGGTCCCTTCCAACTCTAACCATTCTATGATTCTATGATTCTCTACAACAGGAAGAAAGGGGTGAGGGGAAGCACTCCACGCTTTTGAGATCTAAATTTCTTTTTCTCAAATCCATACTACTAGAAAGCAGTTGGTTAATAATTTAACATTTGGTGCACATCACCATATTAGTAAAGAAAACGCATGCAAACATTTAATCCATAAAACCCACTCACTGACTTAGTTCCAAGTGCACTAGTTCCCTCTGCATGCCCAAAATCCACACAGCTTACCTCGTACACAGTACAACCCACGCCGTTCTCTCAGTAACTTTCCCTTGAGGTTATATAAGTCTGTAGCCCTTCCTACAGAGAGAATTGCAAACAGGCCTCTGCCAATGGGAAACTCCCATTTCTTAAACAAACAAAACCACACAGGTCAGTTTAACCACTTCTCACCTACAGAGAATAAACTCCTGACTAATGCTGACAATGTAGAAGCCTGAGGTTCATGAGAGTTCATGGTCACTGGGAACATCTCTGCCAGCAGAAAATGGCATGCTTCCCATTTTCATTGCTTGGCAACCTGCTAGTTAAAAATAACTGGAACAGCTGAAAAACTCCTAAGATTTAAAAAAAAAATACTGTGGTAGCATTCAAAATTTTATTTTAATATTTTATGTTTTTTTACTTTTAGCAGACTTTAACAGCTTTACATAAGTCACATCAACTAATTCAGCTTGAATCCTTCATAGGTTTCCTTTCCTTCCTTAGGATATTCCCTCAGGACATTTTTTTTCTGCTGAATTCCATTCCTGGACATAGAGGGAAGGGTTTCCCTGAATTTGACCCCATGAAAATGCACCCCGAAGGCAGCTGTAGGAAACAGTAAAAGAAGAGCAGCACCAGAAGGCGAACTGCCCTCTGCACTCCTGATTGCTTTCTTCTGATAACTCTGTTGACTTCAAACCACTGATAAACGCCCGTGCCCGTCCTGCCTGTCTAATCTAGTTAATTAATACTGTTGTAAACATCACCTGTGGGCAAGGTCAGTCAATGTGCAATAGAAAAATCTGCTGAATCACCCTGAATGTAATTGTGAGCTGGGAAAGTCTTCTCACGTTTCACATGAAGGCTGTATGAATTGTAGTCTGTCAGATAAAAAAATAAGCTGTTACACTATAGGAGGGATCTCTCCTTCAAGTCTTTCCTGTAGATGTACTTTGCTGCTATGTAGCTGAAAATGATCCTCATCCCATGAGTCTCCACCACTGGTGCTCCAAATCTGGAGTACTGTGTCCAGTTCTGGGCTCCCCAGTTCAAGAAAGACAAGGAACTACTGGAGACAATCCAGCGGGGAGGTTGGACTAGATGATCTCCAGAGGTCCCTTCCAGCTCCTACCATTCTATGATTCTGTGCCTGTTAGACCAATGTGTTCCATGATTGACAGCAAAATAAGCGTAATTATTTATTTAGAGCTAAAACCACAGAAGGACAAGGCATCAAAACAGTCACCAGTGCAATGCCTAGGAGGTGCCTGCTCCCCAAATGGAACACTCCATACCCTCTACCACATGTGGGGAGAGACAGGCTTCACAGAAGGGGACTTATCACCGACAGCTCATCCTGTAGCCTCCATCTTCTGGTTTGGGCTCTTTTCTTTCTTATTTAACTCTGTCCCCTTCTTACATTTGGGGAGGTTCTTCTCTCCAGCTTCTGAAAGCCTGCAGCGGGGCTCAGTCACCTACACAGAGGTGTCCACACTGCTGTGCATGTTCCAGCTGCTGCTCCTGAGAGCCCCAGCTCTGTGACACATGCTGTGGCATGAAGGGCAGCCCTGCAGAGCTATCCTTGAGAGCCTCAGCCACCTGTGCTAAGTGCAGCAGAAGCCCACTCTTGGTTTCGCTGTAGAAGCACAAGCTGCCCCTATTTTATTTTCTGTTATCATCCAGCTCAAATACAATTCGTTCATATTTTACAATGAAACAGAAGTCTGCATAAGAATGTTTTATTTGCTTGCTTGAGAAGTGGCTGCTTTCCCCTCTAGGCTTCTGGGAGTGCTGACGTTTGCTGTTTGCACAGGGGTTTCTAAAGAGTAAAAGGTCAAACTATGCTGCTGGAAACGGTGTTTCCTACATTGTTGGACAGGCGTGACTTATGATCCAGAATCCAGGATAATGGGGGAGACCAAAGCTTCCCCTGCATAGACACGTGCACTGAGGTGTATCTGATAGTGCTTCACAAATGCAAACTCACTCTTAGATATCTTGGCTGGGTTAATAAGTTACCGTGGGCCTGGTCATGATAAACTCTAGGGCGTATTCCAGGTCTAGTGACTACTCCTAAAAGGACTTGACAATCCACCATGTCAGAGGACGGCAAGGTACAAAAACATGAGGTCAAGTGTGAAAGTTAATCACGGTGTAGTCAACCCGGGAAAACTCATCTCACCTAACTTTGTAGATGCCTACATCTACTTTAGCTGTTTAGTTTCCATTAAGTAGGTCTACATTCAGGAGGAATCCCTCACCACGCACTTGAGCTACAGCTGATATCCAGGCTACTCAAAAGGATGGTGTCTTAACTGAGGCAGTTAAAAGTTTAGCTGAAGGAAGTCCCTTCAGCCTTCCCTTAGGGATAGGGGAGGGGAGTATATAAGTCTTCTGAGGGTGATTTATCCCAACATGGACATTTCTTATCCCATCAGAGGTACCCATGAAGATTTCAGGCAAATCTTCTTCAACACAGCTACTCGCCTAAATAAAAGTGAGAAATACAAAACCGTCTGTCTCGTAACTTAACAGGGCTTTTGGAAACATCACTTCATTAGGTTTGTAAAGTATTTTGGAAAATGCTGTGGAAGTATCATTTGTATCTTGCATACCTGAAGGTTTCTGATCTCTTGAGAACATCTAGGTTCAGATAGACCACCCAGGAGTTAAAACAGAAGAAATGTCAAAAATGCCCCAGTAACTTAGTGGTGAATATTCGCCCCAGATGCTGTTGTTGGTGCCAGTTTGTTTCCATTTAGTCTCTTCCTTTAAAGCTTTAGTGTTTTTTCCAGTGCATTATCTTAATAGCAGAGGGAATATGGACCTCAGAGAAGGGAGCCTCATCTGTGGCTAATGAGACCTGCAGGGACATACCCAGCTCTGCCTTGCTGTAGAAATAAAGTGCAGCTCTGTTTTTTCATGTAATTTTAGAAAGAGATCCTGTTTGTTGATGCTTTTCCAAAGTGGTGCTGCCTGCATTCAACACACTCGAAAAGTGCAGCTCGCACATTATGGCCCAAGAAACATTTCTCCACCCTGAATTACACCCTCAGAACCAGCAGGGTAAGTGTGCAATGTCACTATCTCAGAAACCCAAAAATATGTTTACAAAGGATGGCCTTGCAGAGGAAAGAGAGAAATTAAAAGAAAGAAAACATCCTTTTCTCCAGTGATCCTGCTGACTTAACATTTGGTATTGGGTATGTGAAAGGCATTAAGTGTTTTCCCAAACATTTTGAAGAGCGAGTGGGTTACCTGGAAGCCAGCAAGTGTTCTCAGCACTACCAAGCTTGAATTTTTTCTATAATGACAGCTTTTTGCCAGTGGTTCCTTCCACAATGGCTTGAATAACAAATACGAGACCTTGCCTGAGCAAAACCAAAGCAATTCTCTGATGTTCTTTGGCTAACATCAGCAGCTCCTGCCATCTCCTTGTGAGGCAGAGAAAGAGGAGATTGTGATTGGGATGTTACCTGCTCACCACTGCTTTTGGGGCTCTCTCTCCACATAACAGTATGTAAAGCTTTCACTTTTCCTTCTAGTTCCCTCTAGTTGTCTCTCTCTATCTCACTCCTGCTTAGTTTGCAATCTTTGTGCATTCTTGGCGTATTCTAAACTGTCTCATTTACCTGTGATTATTCCCTGTTTTTTTCCCTCCACGCTTCCAGCCCCTGGGCCTTTCTCCCTTCTGGATGCAAATCTCTCCCCATGGAGACAGTATGTTAGAACAGAAAGCAGCATGCCATGGACAGGCAGGCAATATCAGGACTTCCAGACCATTTCACACCTGAAAACCTTCTCTTTCTCTATGCTTTTGCCGTGACAATATCAAGCACCAGATTTGGCTATTGACACCTGCTGGAACGAATCTTCCTTCTGTGCAGATCATAGAATGGTTAGAGTTGGAAGGGACCTTAAAGATCATTGAGTTCCAACCCCCCTGCCATGGGCAGGGACACCTCCCTCTAGAGCAGGTTGCTCAAAGCCCCATCCAGCCTGGCCTTGAACACCTCCAGGGACGGTGCAGATGCTGCTCTGCTACATCAGGCTCCTTCAGAAGGCAGTTATCATCTGTTGTAAATGTATATAAGCCCTAATATGTTTGTTTTGAAATGAATAGAAGCTGAACTTCTCTTGCTCTATGTTCTGTCCTACAGCTGCAGACAGAAACCACCTCTGCCTTACCTGAGTCTGCAAAACAGATTGCGTGTTTCTTCCATGACGCTTTGTTCTCAAGAGATAATATATTTTTTACCTGCATGCGAAGTGCTGGTAAGATCATACACAATGTTCAATGGTCTCCATATGGTTTACACAATGGTTTACTTGTCTATAGAAAAATAATCAGTTTTGCAAGGAAAACTGCAGTAAGGTCTTAACAAGTCCAATTCACCCACAGGTATTAACTTAAAGATGGTGACATTGGCTATGTATAGGCCTTTTGCAGGTATATAAGTAAATGATGTACCAACCAGCTCACAGGAATTCCACTTTCACGTTCAAAGCCCATCCTGTTGCTCAGTGTGGAGAGGTAGCAGCCACACAGGTGGCATGGAGATTTCCATGGCTGCTGTGGTAGCTACGAGGGCAGTGGTGTCCTGGCACAAGCAGGTGCTCAGTGGCTTTCTTCCTGGGACAGCACAGAAGTGCCTGGTGACACCAGGTCACAGCGTGCACTGCAGCACTGCAGCCACGAGGGCAGTTTGCGTGTGGCATTGCCAACTGCTAACAAATATGTTCAGATGCTTTTCCAGTAAAATCCAGCCTTCTGGATTCTACAGGAAAAGCAGCTTTTTCTGGCAACTGCTTGAGACCTGCTGCTTTCACTGGTGAGGGTGAAGCAGGCCAGCACAGATCCCATGTACTGGCATGCGGGCTCAGTAGGGAGCTGTCTCCAGAGAAGATCTTTCCAAGACCTCCTGTGACTCTCAGAGGGTTAGATGGTCACCACCAAATAGGACTGACAGTCTTATGGAGCAAGGTGACAATGCCAGCCACAGTGGCTGCCACTACTGTTCCCTGTTGGCTCAGTATTTGGAGCAGAGATTCAGGGTGAAAGCAATGCAGGTCCATTCCTCCCTTCGGCCTGAACCGACCCTGACATCAGACCTGGGATTCTTTTGGGTGGCACATTCTTCATTGTTGACAGTGAACCAAAATCACAGAATCACAGAACGATATGGGGTTGGAAAGGACCTCTGGAGATCATCTAGTCCAACCCCCCTGCTGAACCAGGTCCACCTAGAGCAGGTTGTGTGTCCAGGCAAGTTATGAATGTCTCCAGAGATGGAGACTCCATCATCTCTCTGGGCAGCCTGTTTCAGTGCTCTGCCACCCTCAGAGTAAAGAAGCTCCTTCTCATGCTTAGATGGAACTTCTTATGTTCAAGTTTATGCCCATTTTCTCTTGTCCTGTCTCCGGGCACCACTGAAAAAAGACTGGCCCCTTCCTCTTGACACCCACTGTTTATAGGCGTTGATCAGACCCCTCTCAGCCTTTTCTAAGAAGACCCAAGTCCCTCAGCCTTTCCTCATCAGAGGGATGCTCCAGGCCCATAATCATCTTTGTAGTTCTCTGCTGTACCCTCTCCAGCTGTTCTGTGTCCTTGAAGTGGGGAACTCAGAAATGGACACACTGCTCCAGATGGGTCTCACCAGGGCAGAGTAGAGGGGCAGGATGACCTCCCTTGACCTGCTGGTCACACTCATCTTGATACACCCCAGGATGCCATTGGCATTCTTGGCCACAAGGGCACATCGCTGGTTATCCTGTTGTCCACCAGGAAACATTCCAAGAAGTTTGTCCAAGGAAACTTTGCAGAAACTTTCCACCATCACTTTCCAAGAAACCTTAAACAGTTTTTCAGGATAGAGATAATGGGCACGACTTACTACATGATTATTGAACTTACCTGCATAAGGAGGGATTGATAATAAGGGAAATTTAGGAAACTTTATTGTACCTTTAATGCACTTGAGATGTCCTAGGCATGAAACCTACACTGCCCTGTGACCCCACTCCTCCCTTCCCCAATGCCACTCTGAAGCACCTCTGCCATTGCAGACAGGCCTCACTGGAATCGGTTGTGACCTCCTTGGTGTCACTGGTCCTAGCACTTTGCTGCAAGGGTGGGTGGTGCCCCCCAACGCTGCCAAAGCAGCACCACCCCTAGCCTGCCCTCATTTCACTCTGCAAAGTAACAGCTCCAGCTCAGGTTTTGTGCTCTGGAATTCTCCTCAGATCACACCGAACACAAGGCAGTGCCAGGGCATGGGCGCTGGAAGATGCCCTTTGTGTTACTGGACTGACAGTGGCTTGCTCCAGGGTTATTGAACTGACAGTGGCTTGCTCTGGGGTTATTGATCTGTGCCCGTCACTCTCACCCAGATGGCTCCCAGCCACAGTCAGTCCTTGCTAGGGCCCAGCCCCAACGGGCTCTTTGGATGTGGATACACAGCTTTGGGTAGTAAAAGAGTTTAATAGTGTGTATGTGGCTCCTGAGCCAGGGAAGAGAGCCTGCTGCTTCATGTTTTACTAGGACAAAGATGTAGCTGGCTGTTAGTAACCAGAACCGGGGCTAGGAAGCAGCTGAGAGTTCCCCAAAATGGCAGATGAATGCACAGAAAGAAGCACAAACAAATATTGAACCTGAGGGATCATCTGTTTGCAGATGTGGCTCTGCCCTCCCCACCCTTTGAAGTGGTTCATCTCGTGAAGAGATGCACCAGGAAGAATGAACTAAGGTGCCTGGAAGAATCACATTAAAAAGGTAGCGGAAGAAAATAATGGAACATTATGAAAGCTGGCTCCTAGGCAAGACCTGGGAAGCGTGAGAAGCCAAAGAGATTTGGCTTTGGTAACAACAGATGAAACTAGCATTAAATCACAAGTTTCACTTTGCTTTCACTCACACAATACTGTAAAAATAATGCAATATAAAGTACTTAACAAAATTGTTCCTGAAACAAGTCTACTTCTCGAAGAGTTAGTGATCCGGTGACCACTCTCTTTTGTCTCTTCCATAGCTCTTATTCTAAAGCTTATTTCCATCCAGAAAAGCATCTTCTTCAAGAAGTTACATTCTGACAACACTAACACTGCATCAGTCTTTTTCCAAGTGCATTAATTCCCTGCCCTACAAATAGTTCTTGCTTCCATATGTCTTTGTTTCCGTGTTTTGCAGAGCATTTGATATCAATAAAGACAGATCTGCTGTAACATTGTTAGTGACCAGAATGCTTTATTTCAGGTTTTGTTGGTTTGGTTTGGGGTTTTTCCCACTATTGGTTTTAACTACAACAACACTAATTTACTGAGCTTCCTACTTCTTTTGCTTTGGGGTTTGCGTTTCAGGATTTCCGCCCCCCCAGTATTTTGGGTCTCACTGAAGGCAACAAGGCATTCAAAGCTTAAAAATCTTCATCACAGTGTCTACATAATGTTGATCTGGTGGGGGTTTCCTTGGGCTGCCAGGCTGCAGGAACTTCTTAATTGTAGGAACATCGCTTATTCTTTTCTTAAAAGCCTGAAAAATAGAAACAACAGAATATGAGTGAAATTCCAGCTACTCCAGTAGCTAACAGTGCTCCTTGCGCAGGACAACTGCTCCCCCCTGCTGCTGGAAAAGATCCTGACACTCATCCAGGCCTCAGTGCCACCTACACAGTCTCCTTCTGTCCAACAGGAGGACCCAGCTGCTGTAAAACGCTCATTCGTACCAATGGAGGCAGGACAGGGGCAGAAAAGAGCTAAACCTCTGCTGCCTGAAAGAAACCGAAGGCAAAAATTCAGTATCTGGGAGCACCAGGGAATAGTTTTGAAGGCACAAGTACACTAACCCAGCTCATGGTTTGGTTCTTGTCATTGATGGTTTTTCCATGTGGGCAAACCACGACGTACGTTAACACAATTTCCATTTTTACTACATTATGTAAGTGAGCACTTACATAATGAGCTCTGTTGAGCTCTGTTTGCATCTAGCATGGCCACTGTTGTCCCACTGTCTCAGCATTTCTGGAATTGCGTGGGTGAAAGAGAAACGGCTGGAGGCACCCTTGGCTGAACTCAGTTGTCCAGTTGAGGTTTCTTGTACTGTGTTGCACCCCAGGGTAGCTAAAATATCTACACAGGGCCGGCAGATATAACACAGCCCCTCAGGGAGACCTATTCCCTTCTGGAGCAGCAGCTGGAGGCCAGGACTAGGGTTAGAGAAGAGTCAGGCATTCTGGATGGCAAGAGATGCCCGTGTGAAGGCAACTGATTCATGGATCCTGACACATGGCATTGCACAGAAAGTCAGAGAGGACTCAGTGATGCAGACTGCAAGCGGCTGAGACCCCACAGGTAGCTGAGCAATCTTAGATACATAAGAACCTCTTCTAACAACGGGGCTAAGGGAGAGGAGCTTCACAGAACAACAGCCTGTTCTTGCTGGCAAATGTATAAACACAATTTCCTCTTCCTTATAGGCACTGGAAGGATAAGGATGAAATGTGAGAAGGAGCAAGAAAAGTAAAAACTGTCAAATAAGTAGCCACCAATTTTAGAAACTTCTTCCCTTCCGGCAGTGAAGGACTCCCTCCATAATTCAATGCATGTCTCCTACTGAACTGTGTCTGTGCCTAGTGGCTAAGACAGCTTGTTAGAAGATGGGACCTTTGTACATGGCACAGAGGCAGAGAATTCATTCTCAGTTGTATTGAGTTGATTATTGAAAGAAAAGTGTGGCTTTATGCTAAGGCTTGAGTTTGCAGTTGTACTCTAGAAGGCAGAAGTGAAGTGGGATTACTGGCATACCAGAACTGGAATACCAGCCAGTACAGAAAATAGCACACTGTACCCAATTCTAACATGTCAAGCTGTATCACAGGCTTAATTTGTTATATGGTATTAGATAGCATCTACTGGCATGAAGCAGGAAAATGAAGAGGGCAGTTTAGATCACAGACTCCCTTGGCATGATATTAATTTATTTCTACTGAGGAGGCATATACCACTCAGAGACAGGCATACCTCAACAGAGTTAATCAGTGATAAGTTACAGGTTATAACAAACCAACTACATCAATTCCCTCTCGGGCTTGGTGTTAAGCAAACACACAACAGTGACAGTTCCTCGAAGAGCCCACGCTCCTGGTTTACATAGCACGGAGACATGATTGCTTCAGGAATGTCTGCTAGCTGAGTAAGGGCTTGTTTGACAGCAAACTTACCTGCAACTGAGGAAACCCCGACAGCACAGTAGGTACTTTCTCCTCCACTGCTAAAATGGCTTCAATTAGCTGAACGTCTGCCCAGCTGAATTTGTTGCCCACGAGAAAGTCTTGGCCATGTTGTTTCAAAACCTGCAGAAGAGAACAGAATGTGGGCTGCAGATGAGAGTGGGACATGTGACACCTGGCAGCTAAGCCTCACAGTACAGCTGCAAAGCTCAACAGTGATTACGTCTGAAATTTCAGGGTCGAGTTTTCATACGGAAACTGTGAGCCTAAAACATCTGAAATCTTGTGCACAAACTTTGGTTACTTGGTAATAATGAGTGATGATAGGCACTGGGAACAGGGACAAAACCACTCGCTTAAGTGGACTAGTACCAGCCACAGAATTAGAAATAGGGATAACAGAGGTACTAGAGAGTAACTTGGAGAATTTATAAAATTGCCATTTTGGTATTTCATTTAAAGTTATGTCCAGTGTTGATACCAGGAAGCAAACTTAGAGATGCAGAATTATAACAACTAACCAAAGCTATTTGTTATTGGCTACTCCCCTGCCTTTGGGAGTAAGTTATTATAGTCATAACAACTTCTAGGATGTTCAGCTTTTATTATTGTTTTCCATCAAAGCTAGATGAATGTTGCAAAACCGAGAATTGTTGCCAGATGTCTGAGTCATTTGGGTTTGGTTTGCTGTTTTCAAAAGCGAGATGTGCAGAAATCTATGACTGTTGTTTTACTGAAGTACTCCTGGTCTCTCTACCTGATTTATTTGCAAGGGGTTTTTGCATTCTTCTAATGAAAAGGTTCCAACTAAAATTAAGCATAGCAGAGAGATATGCTCTGAACAAATATAAATGCAGGACTGTCCCCTCAAGGAAAAAAGAAATCATACGTGCTTGCTTTTACTTCAGTGAAAACTTTTGCTCTGTAGCTGAGAATGTATTGCTTTGTTTGTTTTGCAGATCTTCACATACCACAGCCCTGACAACACTAGCCAACAAACAGAGAAAGCATCCCGCTGTATTTCTCCTTTGAGAGAGCCAGGAAAGCAGAGGATTTGGAACTGACCTGCACTACAAGCATGTTTTTATTTTTGGGAAACCTTTTGATAATTGTAAATACAAGTTTTATAGACACGTCCTCACTGTCTCTTACCTTTTCAAATACTGGGAAGTATCTGTTAGTTGCCTTCTCCTTAATTGCATCAATATTTTTCTCCTTTGCTTCAGGTGGAGAGAAAGGAAACATCAAAATCGGTTGCATCAGATCTGTTATGCCTTCCACGTACATGTCAATCCTATTGGTGGGGGGAAGACAGTAGAAAAAAGCACAGAAGTTATTTCATCTGTTTTCCAATTAACTAAGGCAACTTACAGGAACTTTATATCACCACCATAGTACCAATTTTCATGGCCAAAACTAAAGCTAAATAATTTTTTAAAGGACTAAAAGCCTGGTTTTGTTCAGCAGCATTTCAGAAGCAGTAATTAAAACCTAAGAAAAGGCTAGAGTCCATGCTTTTTATTGCATTGGCCTTTCTACTGGATTTACAGTATTGAATTTGCTGTATATAACACAGCTATCAAATAACAGATTGCTTATTAAGCGAAAGGAGATGTTACAGTACAAGGCTCTCTCCTTCAGGTCTTTCCCATAGAGATCGTATTTCCCTGCTATGTAGCTGAGGATGGCTCTGGTCTGCACCATCTTCATCCCATCGATCTCAACCAGAGGCATCTGCTGGAACATCAGGGCTCCATCTAGGGTAGAAAGTTGAGGGAAAGCTTGTTAGTTCCTCTTAGACTTTTAGCTTTACAGGAGAGTGAGAGACTCAGCATATTTCTTCTGCAGCGTAGGAGCTCATTGATGTCTTGCCCTAACTGTAAAACTTCACGCAGTAAACTGACATTATGGGAAAGGTCAAATATTGACTAGCCTGCATCACACTTTCATAGCCCGGCCGTTGCAGTGCAGCTGGGCCCTTCGCTTTGCAGCATCACCAGAGCTTCACTGGCTGATGGCACGAAGAACCCTGCAGTGCCAGCTCCCTCTGGACCCTGACAGAAAAAGCCTGAACCAGCACTTTAAACCCAAGGGATCAGAGGAGAATAAAGATTTGTGTTAAATCAGAACTTAAAAACCCCTAAAATTATTTTGAATGCAGATCAGCTCCCTGTCAGGGACATATACACAGGAGTAGAAAGAGTGGGAGGGGTAGTATCGCAGCAAGGCTGAGCTACTGGAATAAAGAAAGAGCTCAGGCCACCTGAAACATTGTGAAGCTATGGAGTTAGAGGCAGAGGCTGTGACAGCAATTGTTGCTTAAGTAAATTTTACACAGTCACTCCAGGGACAAGAGTTTGAGAGTCCCCATAGCTTTTCATCATGCCACAAAAGTTTAAGCCTCTTTAGATACGTCTTTATTGTTCCATTTTCTCCTGGTGCTGGTAGGAGCGTTTGTCTGAGCCTTCCACGAGGCAGCTCTGAGAGCTAATTTCCAGCCTGACACATTCTATGATTCTTAGCTGACGCAGAGATTCAGCAGAACAAAGTCAGTCCTTTCCAGGTCACTTTTCTGCTTGACTAATTCACTGACTTTGGAGTTACTTCCTCTTCCATTTACATATGAAGGGCATCCAGAGAACAATCCCGCCCTGTTAAAATCACAGCAAAACTCCAAATCCAACTAGGCAGCTGCTGCTTTGCATTGCTCAAAGTTAATAATTTATTTTTAATTGCTCAGTTTTAACCTGTTCAGCCCATCCTCCTTTCAGGTATTTAACAGGCACTTCTGTTTGCTTTTTCTCTCCACGGAGTTATTAGAGTGCTTTGCTAGTCTAGAATGAATAAGCATTCTTCACTCATTCTAATTCACTAATTTACAGTTTGAATTCAAAGAACAGTTTTCTCTGCAGCAACAAATCGTCTGTTTCATGAAAACACCCACAGAAAGATCACGTGTCTTCATGCTTTTCCAGAACACACCTCAGCAGCTTAAGAAAGAAATATTAACTGGTATCTATCTAGCAGAAATGTAGTAGAACTGGAAAAGTAACAACTCCACAAGGATATTTTTCAACAGAAAGATGTGAAGTGAAAAATAAAACCTGACTTTTTGGCCCTTGACAAAAAAGTGATGCAACAAAAGTGGGTGAACCATATGCATGGTTTGTTTCTTCCCTACAGAAAAGAGCGATTTCTCTCTTATGACCACTTGTGCCCTGCTTCTCCTCGCCTTGCAGTGAGCACCACTTCACATTACTACTGCACAGAATATATATGCAGAATGAAAAGTAGTTTGCCAGGTGTTTTGTGGGTTGGATCATTCTGTCAGAAGGTGGTATGAAGAGCATGCATTAGAAACAATCATCTGGACCTACTATTTGTCACCGACCAGCAGAGCTTGTCAGTATCCAGGTAGCAACTTGGGCAACCTGTGGCTGTGTAGACTGATCCAAGCTAGTCACCTCTCAGGCCAACAGGTACAGCTCTGGCCAGGCCAATGCTATGGAACTCCCTTGGTCTCCAAAACAGCTGTTGGTCTGTGAGCTGGGAAGAGCCCCCAGCCCAGGCTTCATCCCGGATGCTGCTGGGGCATTGCTTAGATCATCAGCTAGTACGGGCCAAAGAAACATCCGGACTATTCCAACAAAGTAGTTGTGTCTAAATACAGGATACCCTAGCAAAAAGCACGTTGATGGAGATAGAAAAAAATTAGAGGGAGAGGCAACGTGGGATTATTTGTGTTCAGTCCTTCCCTGCATGACTGATAACATTCCAGATGTCCCTTACTCACGATGACAATGCATTATTCAATGCATTGTATGAAACTCCACCTTTTTTCTTTGTGTTCTCACCCTCTTAAGATCAGTGTATATACAGAAACACCCTTAATCTTCTTTACAAAACTCCCTTACGCTAGTCATCATTTAATTATTTTCCCTGGATATGTATAAACTTAGATACTATACCCAGGACTGTACCACTCTGGTCTGGACTAACTGGGATTTTGAAGCAAATTAAGACCTGGGATTTTAGTATTTGAGCTATTGTATTTAGAGCTATAACTGGTGTCTTTACACTGCACTGCCATCCCACATTGCCAGATTCCCAGCTGAACCTATCAATTTGATTCTGATCTTGATACCACTTCTTTTCATTTTTGTTCATTTTAATTTTCCTGCCAGACTTGTTTAATACTTTTATTGATGATCTGGATGAGGGGATTGAGTGTATCCTCATTAAGATTGCATACGACACCAAACTAGGTGGGAGTATTAATCTGGTTGACGGTAGGAGAGCTCTACAGAGGGACCTGGACAGGTTGGATCAATGGGCCAAGGCCAATTGTATGAGGTTCAATAAGGCCAGTGCCAGGTCCTGCATTTCAGTCACAACAACCCCAGGTGAGGGGTCTAGAGAACAAATCCTGTGAGGAGAGGCTGAGGGAACTGGGCATGTTTAGTTTGGAGAAGAGGAGGCTGAGGGGAGACCTCATTGCCCTCTACAGCTACCTGAAAGGAGGTTGTAGAGAGGTGGGTGTTGGCCTCTTCTTCCAAGTGAATAATGAGAGGACCAGAGGAAATGGTCTAAAATTGCAGCAGGGGAAGTTTAGATTAGATATTGGGAAGAATTACTTTACTGAGAGGGTGGTCAGGCACTGGAATGGCCTGCCCAGGGAGGTGGTTGAGTCACCATCCCTGGAGGTATTGAAGAAATGTGTAGATGTGGCACTTCAGGGCATGCTCTAATGGCATGCTTGAGCCGCTGAGATGTAAGTGGTTTTTGTATGTGTATGGTTCAACTTGATCTCAGAGGTCCCTTCCACCCATGAAGATTCTGTGGTTTTGTGATTCTGTAATTTCTTTAAACACAGCTTTTCCTTTCTGAGCAAGCAGCCAGAGCACAGCTGAATCCTTATCCAAGGCTTCTGTATGTCTTGGCAAGCTAACCTTGCTGTGAGGTTTCCCTTACATGTCTTGGGCAGCAGGTAAACTGCATGGCAGGTGCACTCCATAGTGTTCCTCACAGTCCCAACTCCTTCCCCACCCTGGCAGCAAGGTCTTCTTCTTCCAGGGTGGCTATGGAGGGGTTCACTGCTGTATTTCATCAGGCCCAATATCAAGGGCAGCAGCTGGGGGTATGCACTGGTGTTTGGGAACTGGTCTCACTCCCAAAGTTGTCATGAAGCCTTTGTGGCTTGCTGCTTTGATTGTGTCAGACCTTCCGCAGGTCTCCCCACTGGCTCTCTGTTTTTTAACTGGGGGAAGTTTCATGGCTCATGTCTATGCTTCTTAAGACTGCCACTAGTCTGTTCACAGAGAACCTCGCACAAAAGAAAACTTGCTTTCCTGGGCATTTTGGTGCTGTGCCGGCCTTTCATTCAAAGGTTTATCTTATTGAGGTTCAGAACCAACATGCAGGTACATCTGTATTGATCAACCCAACAACAGCTCTGGCCAGGTGGCACAGACTAGCCACACTGACTCTACTCATCTCTCTCTGCCTATAGAGCATTGTGGTCACATCCAAATGACACCTTGGAAGTGGTCGTTGGCCTGAGACAACTCCCAGATGATGCCCAGGAATTGCTTCAGGGAGTTCTACTTGCCAAATAATGTGCCAGGAACCATCTTAACAGTTCAACAGCATAGGAAATTAATCTGCTTTAAATAAAAATGTTTGCTACCCCTGTTTAAGGTACTACAATAAACATAGTCACAGAAGCTATGGCTTTTGGCACCGGAAAGAACAGATCACCCAAAGCTAGTATTTCAGTATTCTAAGTGTGCCTCTAGAAGTTGGCAGTGGTTTAAGTAAATTATTTTTTAAATGGCAAATTTAGCTAAATCAGAGCAAATTTTTGAAAGACTAGGCCTCAGGCATCAGGATTCTTACCTTTGATTAACTTGTCATACTGCTCTCTTGTGTCAAAAAAAACTTCTTCAAACTGGGAGAGAAAATAGTGTTACATTGCTGCATGTCAACATTTTCATTCTGTAAGTGACTGTACATGAACATATGCAAAATGATCAAAGCAAGCAAAAGATGATGGGCTGGATCTTCAACTGTGCTGTTTCACCCACAGATGTCCTGAGGATCACCCATGCATCCTCACAGCTTGGGAGGAGCAGGAGGTCCTGGCCTCCCACTTCTGCCTCAAGGCACCAATTCAGAAATCAGTTAAGTGCAGATAGAATCACAGAATGGTTCGAGTTGGAAGGGACCTTAAAGATCATCCAGTTCCAACCCCCTGCCACGGGCAGGGACACCTCCCACTAGAGCAGGTTGCTCCAAGCCCCATCCAGCCTGGCCTTGAACAGCGCACAGGAACAGCATCCAGACATCTACAGGAGGAAGACAGGTTGCAGCCCGTGCAAAGGGAAGCAGAAGGTAAATCAACTCTTTGTAACCCCATTCCAGGGCCTGAAGGTCAACAACAGGCTTTTGTTTATACACGTTGAAACTGCAAGCTAAAGACAACTGAACCAAGGTGGTTTTGCACGGCTGGAAAACTCCAGTTAATTAAGGGCCTGTAAGTAAATCCCCATTTTGACCCATTATGATTAATTAGTGGAGGGGACTGATACCATCTCTAACGAACTGCAAGCTGCACTGCATTTGCATCCCAACTATTAACCACTGCGCAATGTAGTTACAAACATGCACAGTGCCACGAGCCAAATGAAGTTAAGAGCCACCCTCTTGTAGCCGTTTATCCTGCACGTGCATGTTAAACTGTTCCTTACTGAGGCCGGTTGAAAACACCAGTCTGGAATGCTGTACCGAGCATCAACCAACTGACCTCCACGCCAGCAGCTGCCAACAGCCATCGTATTGACTCCATTCGCCCCCTGCCATTGAGGTACGTAAGCCTGGGCTTCCCCGACATGCTTCCGAGCTCCTGGTCCCCTGAAACTTATTAAGCAGAAAACAGTGTCATAAAACCAGTATAAGTACCATTATTTTGAGGGGAGAGAGAGCCTTTTATACTCACTGTAAGAGATGGATACGGATTTTGCTTCAGTGGCAATGAATTTGCCTGTGCACATAGAAACTAGGTTTCTATAAACTCAGAGTAACACAGAGCCCTGCTTTGTAAAAGGAAGCTTGTGTGAATTGTCTATGTAAGCATTTTGTAACGAAAAAATTGTGCAAAGGGGGTCATAAGAAGAAAAAGACTCAAGGAGAACACTGCAATCATGACATGAACTCAGTAGGTGGATGGGAAGATTTTAAATCCCTGAGTACCTTCCTGGCCGATAGCACAAAGGCACAGGGAAGCTGGGTGATCAGGAAAAGGTACAACTACTCTACAAACCAAGCCCAGGGCACCCAGCTCAGCTGACATGTACACCTTTAATAAATTCTTTATATCTTTTTGTATCTTTGCTTCGAAGACTTGGTCCTCTTTTGACATTCTATTAGTGAGCTGGCGTTTCTCACATGACTATGCCTGCTGAAGTTTGAACTTCCTCTGGTTTGAAACACAGAATGAGAGACAGAGCACTGACGCCACACAGCCTGTAAGGTGTGAGGATCTGTAAAGTCTTCCCCAGCGTTGCTGGAGGGGGGTTGTTATAATTGCCAGCAAACACTGACATGTTTAAACAAGTGGAATGAGCCCTGAGCTGCAGGGGGAACCTGGCTGCGTTTTAACACAATTGTACAAAGGCACTGAGAAACTCTGCATCGACCTCAGGGGAGTTACTCACCTGCCCTTTGTTTCCATCACCCTTGCTGCAAAGATGAAAAGAAGAAAAGGAGAACATCTTTTACTGACAGGACTCACTTTGCCTAGCTCTGTTTGCCAGGTGACTGCATTTTGTGGCTTGCTGTAACAGCCCCTCTCTCTGCGGAGAGAGTGGCAGAGACAGCAGGTCTGTATTGAGCTGTTTCATACCTAGGGACAGCCAGCTGGACTATTTGTGCTGACACTCAAGTCTAAGCATTTGCAAATTCAGGCCTTGATTTCTCTGTGCTTCATCGCCCTAGTGGCTAAAAAACAGAAATAGAATTTCCCCTTCACAAAGACGGTAGTATCGTATCCTAATGATTGGGAGACATGAACGCCTAAGAATGGGTATCCTAGTCATGTCCTGATTGCTCAGACACCAGCATAGTGTGCTTGATTTAAAAACAAAAAGTTTTTGAGACAACCCTAGTTTTCTCAGAGTTAAAAGCCAAAGCTGCAACATGATGTCTGTTACACTTTGCATCCGTGTAGTATTTCCCATTCAAATCAGGTTCACCATCCTCTAGTGATGTGTTTTCTTACAATCACAGTGCTTTGTAAGTGTCCTTAAAGTACGTTTGGAACATATTTTGCCAAAACTTGACTTTAAATAACAGTCAGATTGAGAGTGCTCCCTTGAGCAATTCTGCTAAGAACCAAGTCATGTTACAACAATAATTAGGAATATTTGGGGCAATTTAGACAATACAATCCAAATACACATAAAGGAAAAAATAATTACCTCTAGTTTTACAATGGTAATAACTGTTGCTAATTACCACGCTTTGACAGTGGTTTTATTAGTTCCTGCACCTTGTGCAACTGACTTTCACTGCACAGCAGAGTGGTTTATCTCTGTCACCCACAACAGCTAACCAGTGCCTCCTTCATTATCCTGCTTTTCAGATACATTGCACCCCTATCATTTCAACACACATCGCCCCAACTTGTGATGAGCAGAACCTTAGAGTAAATAAGACTTAACTAAAAAAGCCAAAGACTCCAATACCAGGAATGTGAAATGTAATCCTCCTGGAAAAATTATCTATTGTTTGCAGAAGAAAAGCAGAGGGAGTGAAAAGCCTTAGGTCTAATTTTATCATTTTACATTAACAAGAAATTCTATATGGCATTAAATTATGTAAGAAGAACAATAACAAAGGGAGTATAAAAACCTGCCATTGGCTTTTTATTCTTAAAAAAACAAAAAACAAAAAACCCCCCTCTGCCAGCTGTAATTGTCGTAAGCTTCTGACACAGAAAAATACCCTTGTTTTTTGGTAAAGTCTCCTCAAACTTTAGATCCATTGAATGCATCTCCACTTCTGATACAGGGACCCGACAGAGGCAGCTCACATACAGGCAGCTGCATTTCAGAGCCTGCATCTAGACTCCGAGGGCTCAGCTTAGTTACCCATTTCTGTGTGCCTGCTAACACTTGAGATTCCCTAGAGATGAGCAGAGATAGCACTCATCTTACTCAAGTCAGAGCAACTTTTTTCTACCTTGTATCTGTATACCTAGCCATCTAGACTCTCAATGCCTTCTTGTATTTATTTGGGGAAAGGTACAGATAACACAGACAATGCTCCCTCAGGACTTCACTCAGCCCTCCACTATTTTTCTAAAATTTTAATGACAGATTTCCAGGATGTTACGTCTAAATAAAAATTATCAGGTTTTGATACAATATATTGATGGTTTATTAGTAGCCAAAGAATCTTGCTTAGCTGACACCCGTTCCTTACTGTTTGACTTAGCCAAAGGGGGCCATTGGTCCTTTCCACCTAAGTTACAATTTATTATTTTTTATTTTAAGAGGAGTGTAGAATATCTGGGTTACATTCTCCAACAAGAGGCGTGGCATTTACCTGAAAACCGTATTAAACCCATCCAAAATCTTTCCCAACCAGTGACTAAGAACAAACGCAAGCCTATTTAGGAGCTGTGGGATCCTGGCAGCCCTGAATAGCTGTTTTCAAGGGAGGAAATGGCATAACCCCTGATACCAATTACTGCTCAAGATGCTGGAGAACCTATGCATTGGAGAACAGACAAGGCAAAGCCATTCAGGCTTTAGAAGCAAGCTGTCCCTGTCCTGGGACTGTTAGACTACAATGAACTGTTTCCCTTGTTTGTACAAGAAGAGCAAGGAACAGTATCTGGGGTGGTGGCTACCACGCTGAACCCTGCTACTCTACTTCCTTCACCTGGGGAAGGAACTCCGCATTGCAACTGTGTAGTTACCAACTGTGAAGCTGAAAAATCTCACGAATTTTTAACAAATGTGCCATTTCTTAATCCCGATCTGAAACTATTTCTTGGAGGGTCTTCATATTATCTGAGCATCAACTGGGTTGCTGGTTATTGAATAGTTATTGTGGATGAAGTTAGTGGAGGCCTCACCACTCAGTTCAAAGCTGAGAGCACAAGCAGCCTAATTAATTGCATTAACAGAGGTCTATCAGCTGGCCAAATTAAAGACTGTAAATATCTATGCTGATTCTCAATGTGCGTTTGGAGTACGCCGCTTATGGAAGCTGCATGGGTTTATAACTTCTAGTGGAAGTAAAATATCAAACATTCCACAAATTAGTAGACGGTTAAAAGACACACAATTGCCAGGGAAACTTGCTATCTTTCATCAGCTAGCCCATGCCAGCAAAGGACAAAAGATAAGAAACAGTCTACAGATATTACTGCTAAAGTCACAGCACGACAGCCGTACAAACCACCAGGCTCACACGCTTCAGAGGGTCTGACCTGGTCTCACCCCCTGCCAAAAAGATGCATTTGATTGTTCGCGCTGAGGAAATGGACTCTTGCAAAAGGCATGAAACGGTCAAAGACTCCCAGACAACACGGAGAGCAGATACGGAAAACTTCCCTGCTTTACCTAAGCAATACCTGATTGCCACAGCAGAAATGCATCACCATGCAGGGCGTTTTGGGACTGCTGCACTAGCCCAAACACTGCTGAAGAATCAGTTCATGTCAGGAATTTATGCTGCAGCCAAATAAGTAGCCACACCTTGCATGCACTATCGTTAGCCTTAACTAATATTCAGGAAAGACCTCAGTACAAAATCTGTCTATGTAGAAATGCTTTTACTGCTTTTGCCTAAACTCCATATATCCTTCTTATTTCTTATTTCTTATTAAGCCTTGATGACGTGCCTGTCCCCAAATTCCTCTGGGGATACTTCTCAGCAGTGTAAGAGCCATTTAAGAGGGGATGGTCTTTCAGAAAGAGCATTATCTTATTCCAGTATGCAGTGCCCTGTAGCCCCGGAGCTGGGAGCAGAGTCCAGGGTAGCAAACAGGCCAGTTTTCCTGCTCAAACCGAGAAGAAACTGCCACGGTGCTAGAGATTCATGCTGCTCTCCCACCCACCTTTGCCTTCCTGCACTTTGTCCCCTCAGCATTTTCACTGCTGCCCCCTAAGCTCTGAACTGCGCCACAGGATTCATTTCCTGGTTTAAAAAAGTATTTCTCTTGCTTTCCCTCCCCTAGAGCTTCCAGCTCGTGAGTAACTATCAAGCCACACTTAGTCCACCTGGCATGTGAGCTTAAGGAGAGCAGAGAAGTTTCATTAACCCAGCAGATGCCCTAATAAATTTGGAAGTAGCTTCCCTACAAGTAATTGCTCAAACACTTTAAGAAAAGGGAATTTTAAGCAAGTACTTACCCCCTGACCTTAACTGGACCTCCACTCAGAAAAGGCAGGTTCGTCAGGGGTATTTAAACTTTGGAGCTTAGGGGCGTTTCCAACCATACCCAGTTAAAGTGATAATCTCCCAGTGCTACTCAGCTGCCTCTACCCAGTTTAAAGACATTGGTCTCTGAAAATTGCCATACAAGGCACATCTTCCTTTTTCTTTTTGCTGATATGACTACGTCATGCAAGAGTTGGCTCAGGACCAACAACCACAGAAGATCACGCAAGTAAATAGCGTCTCCCTGTCCCTTCTGCAGTCTCAGATGCTGCCAGCATTAGTCTTGATGGCAAAGAAGGGGAGGAAGAGGTTTGAGGTTCAGGGATGAGTGGTCAAGCAAAGCTTTCTGATGCTTTTTGGATTTGCTGAACATGGCCACATCCAACTTTGTTTTTCCCCTTCCACACACTCCTGTTTACCAGAAAGACTTTCCTCCCTGTTACCTTTTTATTTCGCTTCCAGCACAGCCTTTCATAATGTAATTGTGAAGTTCCTTAGAAAACCAAAGATATTGTGTGAATTAGGCTACTATTATCTATAACTTGAATAGATGCTCTTTAAATGTCTAGAGTAGAAAAGAAAATGAGTTTCTTTTATAAAGAATTTGTTAAGTCATGCTGATGAGTGTTCAGGCAGCTGGCAGGGATCCCAGTTGGGTAGGGCACAGGAAGATTTTAAATAGTGCATATACCATGCCCTGGCATGCCAAGTCCCCGCTGTGCTGTAGGTTAGACCAAATTCAAAGTCTTCTTGAAACATATCTGCCTGCAATCCTCACAAGCCACTAAGCAGCTGTCTTGAGGGGCCATGCCTGGTTCCAGCTTCTAACAGCATCCTCCCAGGGGTGGGGACAGAGTATATAACTAACTGCCACTGGAGAATTAAACAAGGAGGGGTTTAGGAGGACTCTCCCTGTGCTGCTTACCAAGCTCCGAAATTGAACCACATCACCACTGTGATAAAAAATTAGACTCCACATGAATAGTTAGAAGAAGTCACAGAACAACAGAATTTTCATGGGTGGGAGGGACCTCTGAGATCACCAAGTCCAACCATACAAACACCAAAAAAACTCCAATTTAAAACCATTACCCCTCGTCCTATCAATGCACTTCCTGACAAAGAGTCCCTCTCCGGCTCTCCTGGAGCTCCCTTCAGATACTGGAAGGCTGCTGTCAGGTCTCCCCGCAGCCTTCTCTTCTCCAGGCTGAACAGCCCCAGCTCCCTCAGCCTGTCCTCACAGCAGAGGTGCTCCATCCCTCTGATCATCTTGGTGGCCCTGTGCTGGACCTGTTCCAACAGTTCGATGTCCTTTCTCTGTTGAGGACTCCAGAACTGGACACAGTACTCCAGGTGGGGTCTCACAAGCGAAGAGTAGAAGGGGAGAATCACCTCCCATGACCTGCTGGTCACACTTCCTTTGATGCAGCCCAGGATGGGATTGGCTTTCTGGGCTGCCAGCACGCACTGCTGGGTCATGTTGAGCTTCTCATCCATGAGCACTCCCAAGTCCTTCTCNTGGGACAGTGTTAAATGCTTTGCTTAAGTCCAGGTAGATGATGTCCGTTGCTCTTTCTTTGTCCACCAAGTTTGTGGCAGTATCATAGAAGGCCATCAAGTTTGTCAGGCAGGATTTGCCCTTGGTGAAGCCATGCTGGCTGTCTCGAATCACCTCCTTATTTCCCATGTGCCTCAGCAGAGATTCCAGGAGGATCTGCTCCACGATCTTGCCAGGCACAGAGGTGAGACTGACTGGCCTATAGTTCCCTGGGTCCTCTTTTTTCCCCTTTTTATTCAGCGAGTACTTTGGTTCTGTCCTAGAAGATTTACTGACGACTTGAGGACAAGGTTAACCAAGCCTGTACTCACCCTCACACATAGTTCTGCAAGTTTCTTGGTGCTAATCTGCACAGAAAAATCAGAAAATAGTAATCCTAATTCTGATTTACACCCATTGAGTTACCAGCAAGGAGAGCTTAAATGGAGAGCCAGTTTACAGCATGCTATTATGTGGATCATTTAGTCCTTATTGATCTAAGTATCTCAACATGGTCAAAAGGCATAAGGTAGGCAAGATAACACTTCAAGGCCAACTGAAAAATAACCTTAGCAGTACAAATTTCAGTATGAAATATTCACCTGGAATAACTCAGGTATCTTAACGACTTCATATTTTTACAGAAACTTGTGTATGTTTCCTCTGTTTGGTCTCTGGTGTGTGCTGTGAAACATTTTAAGACTCTGAGTTTATGCATGATGTTACAGCTACAACTAATCTAAACTTGGGTTTAAATAATCCTTTTATTTTCAAAAGAGAGTGTAAAGAAGAAAACCAGAAATTACCATCCTATTTTTATCTGATGTTGGCTGATTATAAAACTGGACAACAATGTGGGGGTTTTACCAATAAAAGGTGGGGTTTTTTTATAAAAGAAAGATAAAAATTGATCACTTTGAAAATATTTAAAATAAATTCTTAACCTGTAAAACATTATTTGTTTGCTTTGGTCTTATTATTTTTTTAAAAACAGGATTTATTTATACTCCTCAGACAAGGAGGAATTGATTTTACTGACCATAAGTCTGTTTCTTCTCTTGTAAGAAGATACTCTTTATTCACTATTTGGTAGCATATTTATCTTTTTTTGCAGATACTAGTTTTGACATGTATCTTGACTTGCTCTCTAATGACATTTTCGTCATGAGATTCATTTGTTCATGTTCCATAAGCAATACTGTACAAGTCTAGAAGAACAAAAATCAAGGTTAAAGTAAGAAAAGGAGTTGAAAATGACAGTAGATAGAACCAGGTAAAATACCTGTTAATGCTACACCTTCTTCATCTGGCGGTGGCTTTCACCGGCTGCCGGGCTAAGGAACATTTTTTTTGTGGCAATGTTGCCTACTCTTCTTTTATAAGCCTAGAATTGAAAATAATGCAACTTCTAAAAATAAGTGTGGGGAAAGTTCTACTGGTAAGCCAACAGAAGCGTAGGAAATCAGCTTTGTCAGATGGTGGCTCAGGGATGACGATGAGGGAGGAGACAGTTTCCCAGGAGTAGACGGTACAACATCAGAGAAAAGTAGGTGCAAGTCAGATGACACAAGTCTACAAGGCAAGGTATAAAACTATGCAGTGGTCAGGAGTGGGACAATCCGCCTTTCACACTTTAACTTTTCAGCACTGGAGAGGTGCTGAACCCCTGAATGTTCAATCTCTTTCAAGATTTCACAGCATTTATTATTTTACCCTTGATACCACTTTCATCTTTTTAAATTCCCAGCCTCAATGGCATCCTCTAACAATGATTTCCACTGTCTTCATATGAAAAGGTTGCCTTTCATTGCTAGTATTGTACTTTTTTAAATATCATTATTCCATATTCTATTATAACATAGGTGAGATGGAAGACCTTCTCTGTCTTTCTTACTGGGACCACATGCATAAGACATAATTTACATGCATAAGCTTCTTTTCATCAGCCTGCATGCTGAGAGATTAAACTGCACATTTGTATAAACAGAATTGAACTGCCCTTGCCATAGCAGGAATTTTGAAAGAAGGCTTTGGTGTGCTTGAGAGCCATGCTGGAATTGTGTGTGGTCTTTATGTCCAAGGTAGTAATGCCATAATACTTAAAATACAGCAAAAACACTCACGCTAGAAAAGTGCTGATGAGGCTGTGTTTCACTGCCGAAATGTGAAGATTCCTCATCTTCTACGTAGGAATGAGCAAGACAGATCAATCTCTGGAGCCCAAACCTATAAGCTTGTCTTCAGTTGTCTGGCTTGAAGAGGCATCTCTTGTTTCAAGGAGAACCAGGATGCTATCCAACCCGTGAAGTCTTACTCTGTCCCTTGTAGGGTAAAAATGACCTCTGGATCCTGGAGATGTGTTTTCTCCAGCCTCAGGCTTGCAGCATTTCATGTCAGCACTGTTAGGAAGAAAGCAATATGGCATGAGAAAAATTATCAGTGTGCTTGTTTAATTAAGGTCAAGATACACATTCTCCTGTCACATCTCTGTTTTGTTGCATGGGCATACGTTCTTTGTGAGAATTTAAACAATGAGATACTCTGCAAAGTGCCGGAGTTATGCTGTTATGCTGTTCATTTCAAAGCTGTCTCTGTGCAACCTCTTCTTGGAGAAACTTTCTGATAAATTTCTGACAATTGCTCAAAGCAGGTTTACAGAGGAATCCAGACCAAATAGTTCATCTGTCCCAGATCATACCTTGAATAAAGTACTCCTACAGAAAAACTGTGTGCTGAATTTATTTAACTCTACAAAAGTTAAATAAGGTAGTTACTTCCTTGAGAAAGTGAGTGGAGGGATGATCTCTGCTTGAACTGATGTGCACCCAAGTAGGCTGGCACAGCTGGGGTCATTTGTGTTCAGGTATGGCATCTGAGGCTGATGGACGAGGTGAAGCTCTTTTTCTTTTCCCAGAAAGGCTAACATTTCCATTCCATCATCTCTTGGATGACGTTTCCAGGTGTGACATTAAATGGTTCTGCTGCAGTGTAGAAATTGGTCTGAAATGCAAAGTAGTAATTGTAACACAAGCAACATAAATTAATTGGAACCCGCAGCATAACCAGAAAACTGTCCCCGGTTCTGCATTAGGATTAAGAAGTGGTGCCTGTTGCTGGGTACTTCATGGGTCGATGTCAGACCTCGACATGGAGTAATACAATCATGCTATTTGAAAATGTCCACGGTATGCTAAGGTCACATTAGTGTTTTTGGATAACAGTGCCGTGTTGGAAGCTGGTATATGGCTGATTATCTGCCTTCTCCTTCAGCTTCTCCTCCTCTGACTTCCTGTTTCTCACATTAGTGGGAATTTAAGAAAAGTGAATTTAGCTATGCTAAATGTATCTTGCTTATTTCATTCCTAGTATGCATACTGATTCAGAGCACTGATTTTCAACTTCCCTCCCTATTGTCACACTATATTTTTTATCTTCTGTGAACTGTGCTAATTTTGCTTTTAGCCCCTTGATAAAAATGTTAAATAGCAAAGTGCCAAGGATCTAAAATTGCTGTCTTCTCCTACCTAATATGTAGTTACAGAGGGCCCAGGACCAGACTCTCTTCAGGGGGGTACAGTGAAAGGAGGAGAGGCAACAGCCACCGGTTGCAGTGCGAGAAATTCCAGCGGACACCAAGAAAGTTTTACAGGTCAAAGCCTGGAAGGGGCTGCTGGAGATGTGTATACATAGGCCTGATCTCTGCTCTGCACTTCTTGGTGGCTTGCAGACAGGCTTCCAGTCATATGCTAGGAGGTTAACCGTGCCTTACAGATAAATTGCCACCTGGTGATATTTATTTCTTCTTGTTCACTACAAAAGTAGTCATCGTTCAGAAGCAGGCAGCTAGTGCTTAGAGATTTAAAGTTACTTTACCAGGTTCTGTCCTTCAGGTCCTTCCCATGAAGGTTGGATTTCTTGGGCTGTATGGCTGAGAACTGCTCTGGGCTACACCATCCTCATCCCACCAGCCACCACCACGGGCACTTGCTGAAAGAGCAGAGCTCCATCTGGGGACAGAAAAAGGTAACACCAGTCTAATTCAGTGCCCACAGCTCTGAAAATTGTTGAAATGGGGCTGAGAGAAACAGCTAGTAGATGCCTACAGCTGAAATTTTCCCCAGATGCAAGTAGGATGTAGAAGACCCTTTCTTTGGAGCAAGATTGGGGTTTAACACAACTCCAAATTCTGGGTGTCAAGTGCAGCCTTTCAGTAGCCCGACAAGGACTCCCCTGCACCAGCAGTGCCCAGGCAGGAACCTGATTTCCGTCTCTTCCTCTGAAACACCAGCCTCCCCCTCCCGGACCTCAAAGCAGCAGCCACCACACACCAGCACTCACTCCATGGCCACTAGCTGGTCCCAGTAATCCCCACGGTCTGTTTGAAAACCAGTTGCAGGGCAAGTTTATTTGTACCACATCAAAATCAGGTACGGATGGATGTAGGAACTCACTGCAGGCAGACAGGAGGGGATGGGGAACTGCAGGGTGGCCTCTGTGAGGAGAGGCCAGGGTTGTCCTGTGCCAGACACAGCTGATGCCAGTCCCTTCCAACCAGCTCTGACTGACCCACCACAGGGCACGGCTGAGCACCACAGCCACCGTGGGGGCAGCTTGGGGGAAGTGTATTTAGGAAGGGGCAAAATACTGCATGGCAGAGTGTGAGGGAGAAACAGCCTTGTGAACACCAAGAGAAAAAAGTTGGGAAGGATGTAGAGGGTTTTGTAATGAAAGAGGGAAGTTGAGCCTGGAAAGAAGAGCAGTGGAAGCACAGAGTGATTTAGGTTGGAAGGGGCCTTAAAGATCATCTGGTTTCAAACCCTCTGCCATGGGCAAGGACATCTCATAGTAGAGCAGGTTGCTCAAAGCCCCATCCAGCCTGGTCTTGAACAACTTCTCTGGGCAACCTGCTCCAGTGTCTCAGCACCCTCAGAGTGAAAAATTTCTTCCTGATATCTAATCTAAATCTACCCTCTTCCAGTTACCAGTCCATTACCCCTCATCCTATCACTCCATGCCCTTGTAAAAAGTCTCTCTCTAGCTTTCTCACAGGCCTCCTTCAGACACCGGTCCACCACTATACGATCTCCCTAGAGCCTTCTCTTCTCAGCATGTCCTTGTAGGAGAGGTGGCTCTCTGATCATCTTCATGGTGTTTAGGAAGGTGCTTCCTCATATTCTGAAGAAAAATTTCACGTAGCAAAGGAATTAAAATCAACAGCTACAGTGTTTTCCAAATTTTTGTATTAAACCAATCTGAGATTAAACCAAGGACTAAACTGTAATTGCAACTGACATCAGGAAGGCAAGTGACAGATAAGCCAGAATATAAAATTTGTGTTCCTGGCAATAAGAGAAAAGTTATTGCAGTGCTGAGAGCTTCAGTCATGCTGAGGCTGGGGAGACTGATGAGCTCTCAAGTGAGCAACTCATTCATCAAATATCAGATGACTGTACTCGCTGCATTCCAAGGTCAAGCAGCATCTTATTTCATAACCTATAGCTAACAGAGGAATTAAACAATGTCATTAGAGATTGAGCACAAGTCTTTTCTTGTAAACTGTATCATTAATATAGAACTATAAATAACAGATATGAAAACCCAAGATAAAAATCCTACAGAGAAGCTTTTCAAAGTATAAGTGCAATTTATCAAAGTGATTAAAAGCATTTAAAATTCTTTTGTCAAGTCATCTGCTGAAAACATTTAGAGTTTGGCAAGTATTAGACCTTAGATGGGAACTACACCAGGTTTGTGTGACTGTTTACTCCCTCTCCTTCATATCTCCCTTCTCTGGTTTATGAATGCAAACACACACCTTTGTGTGAGGCGTATGGTTTAACAAGGATCCCCTTCATGTCAAGTATAAAGAACTTATCTTCCAAGAAAAGTAGACATGAAGCTTGCAAGCCTCAACTTTCATTCATGACACAACAGGACAACATGACCACATAAAAATAATAATTTTATTTGATTAGAAAAGATCCTCTTGATACAGCAGTTAGACAAAAAATGCCACTTAGCAGTCAATTTGTTTCCTAATTCAGTAATTAAAGAGCAGTTTAGTTGTAAAGGCACAATGCTGACATTTCAGACAAATCAGTAATGTCCAATACAACTGGCAAGAGAGCCACCTCCCTCCTACTTTCTTTAAGAAACATTTGTTTCATTTGCCTAAAACCAATAAAGGCCTGAATGGGAAGCAATTATGGTGCAAAAATCTGACCTGGTTCGCAGAAGAAAGTCCTAGGAAGCAGAACATTCTGAAGCTGTCAGTAAGCAACTCACATTTCTTTCTTATTCACTCTTCCAAAAAGTCTCCAGGAAGACAGCATGCTTGCTGCCATCTCACTTGCTTAAAAATCACCAGAAAAATCTCAACAAGAATTAAGGAAAAATATAGGCTAGCAGTGAAGTGCTATAAAAGATACCCGATTACGGTGTTTTCTATGAGAGCACACAAGATACTGCCCATTGAAACTCCTTTCGAATACCCCTTCACCTTCTCTCTGAAGTATACTTTTATATGTGTAATTTCATAGGTATCTTAAACCCAGCACAGCTGTTGTTTCATCCAGGCACACTAATTGGCTTTGAAGTCAAAAGGCATGCGGAGAACTCTCCTCACAGTCTCCGCATATTTATCACCAGGAACAGGTTTTCTCTGGCTTCCAGGCTGCAGAAATTTCTTGATCGTGGGGATGCTGCTTATCTTTGCTTTAAATGCCTGAAAGGTAAAGAGCAAGTAAAGGATTTTAAGAACATGCAGTATTTAAAGAATACAAAGTAACACAAGAAAACACAATTTTACTGATTTGTGTCACGTCCTTTAACAAGTTGCAAACGGAGGCACGATGGAAATAGACTTTTAGCGATGGATGAAGTTTACTCCCCCTCATTCCAACCTTATTATTTTTAACAGTAATAAACCAGCCCTCTGTCTTGTATGGACATGGGATGAAGTAGGAACAGTTCTATGTGGTTTCAGATATATGCTTTACTCAAATGACTTCTTGTGATCCAGAAAATACCTTCTGCTTAAAGATATCACAGAACTGGTGAGGGGAGGGAAAAAAAAAAAAGGAGCGTGGATTTTTTCAGATCCATACAGGGATTACTCCAGAAAATAACATTCTGTAGATGCAACATATTATGAAGCTCTTCCGAAAGAAAGCAGAGCAGGATTGCAGCGAAAGAGGAGTGACAAATGTTCTTGTTTTGTGGAATTATCTACACACAGCAGACTTTGAAATATCATTCATCACACTTCCAGCCACATGAGTGTATTTTTAGTGTAAGGTACCTGTAGCCGAGGAAAGCCTTTCAGCACATCTGACTTCTTCTCTTCTACCATTAAAATGGTTTCAAGCAGATGAACATCTGCCCAGCTAAAACTGTTGCCAACAAGAAAGTCCTGCCCATGGTCTTTCAAAACCTACAAGTGTCAAAATGAAAACGTTCAGAGGCTGGATAGCCAGCTGGGTTTGATGCTTTCAAAATGCACAGGAACATCTTCTTTGACAATACTGGCTGCCCCCTCTTTCGTTCTCTTTTCCCTCCCATGCAGCTATGGATACTATCAGTGTGGGGGATGCGGGACCAGTGACTGCAGCCACTGATCATCTTATGGCATATCTATGAGCAGTCCTCATCAGCAATCTAGAATGACAGGGCTTCTCTTGCCCATCCTTCCTTCCTGTAGCCCTAGGTAACACAATGTCATGGACTACAGGGCTAGATACCTCCTTGGTATTCACTCCTTTGCAGCCTAATAAATCTTGAATATTTCTGTACATAGTTACAGCTTCAATGGGAAAATAGAGAATGTAACAGAGGTGATCAGCCTAAACCTTTGGGACTAGGACTCAACAAAGGAATTCTGGAGGAGAATGAACTCTGGCAGCCATCTATAGGAAAGTTGGTCTTTAAGTGGGAAACTGTCTTCCCTTTAGTCTTTAAAACAGAAAAGCAGCTATTTCTGCCAGATCATTCTGTCTGTGTATATTAATTTCCACTGACAGCACCTCTTGGGTCCTATCTCTCAAAGGATCAGTTGGAGAAACACCAAGATTCCAGTACAGCCTATACAGCGGGCCACTCAAACTAGAAGACAGTAGTGATAGCTGTGGATTACTGTGGTTAAAAAAAAACAAAACAAGTAGAGGTATTTGAAATGTTAAATAAAGCCAATGAAAGCTATTCTAAAAAGTCATTGCATTCACAGTGCAAGTTACACAGCTTGATTTCTCCTAAAAACAGCTATATACAGTTAAAATAACAACCTCCTATGTTCACACATTAATTTGTTCATAACAGTTTCAAGCCAAAGGGAAGACTTGAACTTTTCAGTCTGAATGTTGATGCTGCTCAGATAATGAAATCTCACTTTGGAATTTCTGCATTTAACCCACTCTAACTTGTCTCCTCTCTCCAGCCTGTAGACAGTAGGATGCCCTGGTTTAAACGGCTGCACTGACACCTTTCTCTTGCTTCTGCTTTTGGTAAAATAGCCAGCGTTTCCAGTGTTATCATTCCAGAACAATGGAAGGAAACATACCTTTTCATATGCTGGGAAATACCTGCTCGTTGCCTTTTCAACTATAACAGCACACTGTTTCTCTTTATCCGCAGCAGATAAGAATGGGAATATCAAAATGAAGGCCATTAGGTCATCAGTTCCTCCAACATACATATCAATCCTTAAAACCAAAGCAAACAAAAGCCTTAAATAAGAAAGTACCTTCATAAGCAGAGTTTTCTTATGTTTGTGTTATGATACTAAAAGTTGAATTTCCCACCCACTTCATGAAAATTTTTTTTGCAGTTTAGAAAAAAAAAGTCACAGCCTGAGTCTCACTCAAATTCGTTGTGTTGTTCGTACTTTACTTGCCTCATTGTGCAGGATTAAACAGAAACATATAGAGGTTAAAAAAGTTTAACTTTGATGTTACAGATCACTTCAGAATCACCAAAGAAACACTCAGCACCACAAGAAGAGTCATCCCCAACTGGCTTAGTTATATGGATGCATCCCACCTTCAGGGCTTCATCCAAAGTCCAAGTGGTGCCAAATAGATTAATAACGGGGTTGGAAACCTGAACTGTACCAGGTTCCACATCTAGCTAAATTATTACTACACCAGTTCTTCAGTTTGTCCCTCTTATCCATTTTTCCAGATCTTTGACAACAGGTTTTGTACTGTAGACAAGACTCAAATTTAAATTAAGTCCTCATCAATATGAATAAAATATCTGGTAAAACAGACTAACAAAGTCTTCTAACCACCCTGTGTCACAAGAGGTTTGAGTTCCTGCTGTGCAATAAAACTAACTGCAGTTTTTGTCGTCAGGCAACAGCTCCTCGAGAAAGCCTCTGTAAGGATTAAACACGTTATGTGCAATAAGAAGCTATCAGATATTCTGGGAAGCCTTAATGTATGCCATTTTCCCCCCTGCATCTATCCAGTCTGTGCTTCCACACTCTACAAGTGATTCACAAGGCTGAGCAAGGATGCAATTTATTCTAGAGGTATCTAAGCTACTGTAAGAAATTCAAGCAGAGCAGTAATGTTACAGTACAGGGCTCTCTCCTTCAGGTCCTTCCCGTAGAGGTTGTACTTTGCTGCAATGTAGCTGAGGATGGCTCTGGTCTGCACCATCTTCATCCCATCGATCTCCACCATGGGCACTTGCTGGAACAGCAGGGATCCACCTAAAGGGAAAAATCACACAGAGTCTGGTAGTCCTTATATTAAGCTGGAGTTCTTCCATGCAAACAGCAAATTACAGCGGTGCAGACAAATTGCACTGCAGAACACTTATTGTGTGCTAACGTCCTTGCTTTAAAAAAATGTTACTGAAGTTACCCTCAGGACTGGGTACAGCAGCTTTTATGCCTAAATTAACATATGGTGGAAACAAATCACACTAAGTGTATCAATTAATTAAAAAGTGTCTAATTCTCAATAAATTTTAAAAATTCTGTTCCGTTATTTAAAACACAGACAAAGCAATGGTCAGATTCCAAAATTTCTCTCTTATAGCCGTATCCTAAACTAAATCAGGACATTCAGTGAAGTTTTAGGATGCTTTTTTTCAAGTTACTGAATCCTAAGGTAAGTTTGTGAGACCAGGTGGGACATGTAGACAGGTGAAAAACCGAACAACCCAGAAGCCTGGGAAACTCTCCAGGTTGGAAAGACATTCCGTTCTCAATTGCATCTGTCCACGTATAAGAAAAAAAATAATCTGCCTCATTTGTTCACAGCTCTCAGTTTTACTCCTCTCTCTGCTGTGTGGAAAGAAAGTCCCACACAATCTTCAAACCTTCTCTTCATACCTTCTCTTTACACCTTCTCTTCACATGTCTGCTCTGAGAGTAAGTAAAGTCTGCTCACACTTCTCTTGAGGTTTCACGTGGAACTCACCTTGCAGGAGCTTCTCATACTGCTCTCGGGTTTCCAAAAGCTCTTCTTCAAACTGACAAAAGAGAACAAGGAAAAAGAGGAAACGAGTGTCTTTTCACGTGTTATGCCAGGAATGCATCTATCATTCAGCTCAACAGCTCTAGGTCAGTAATCGAATGCTTAATTAGACATTACTCATTCTTGCATCAAGCAAGAAACTGGTTTACAGTGTCATTGCTCAGAAGACATGTAACTCGAAGCCATATGTTTCTTTGCCTAATTAAGAGTGCTTGATTACACTGAGTAGCCAATGTCCATTCTTTTATGGTTAATAACCTGTGATTTGTCTGAAGGACAAGCTTACAAATGTGCAGCTTAAAGTGAAGAACACTAAAACAAACCTCGACCCCAGCTGCAGCTAAGAACCAACGAACTGACTCCATCTTGCCTCTTCCATCAAAGTAGTAAAGTTTTGGTTTTCCAGCCATGACTTCAAACTTCCAGTTACCTAAAATAGTTACAAGAGATATAAAGGTATAAAATAATGATACAAAAATCTGATGTCAACTGGAATCATAATTCACAGGGCACTCACATGACAAAGATTTAAGTTAATTTCTCATGAAAAATTTAAGTAAAGTTTGAGTCTGAAGTGATTTGGTTTTACTGCTGCACAGTCAAGTCATGGTATTTTATAGTCTTTTCATTCCCCTGAAATTCAGTCGAAGTAAGCATCAAGGTGCTTAACAGTAAAAAAATAGTCACCACTAAGGAAAGCCTTAAAACTTTTAAAACCCATAAGTTTTAGTGCTTAGGTTATTCAATCACCACTGAAAGCCAAATTTTCATCAAAGGGAAGAGGAGGCAGTATAGAGTTTTTTCAAATCTGGCTGTCCTTTTATCAAAGAATGCCAAAGGTTTCTAAACATTAATTCTACACATACTTAGGTGAGGTATGAGAATGTATTTTCAAAGTCTCTCACTTTTCTTTCTAGAAGTGGTGATGCAGGGTAAGTATGTGATCCAGAATCAGTAGAAACTTCAAAAGAATGACCTGTTTCTTCTGTAATAATCCAGACTAAAATACAAAGATTCAGACTGTTGCACTACTTATTCTTCTACTGGTTGCATTTCTCTCTATTAATAAGCCCCGCTCCTGAGCAAAACTTTATAGACTTCTCCCTTGGTCAAATACACCATGCATTAGCAACACTTAGCTCCTGAACAGCTTCACAAACAAAGCTATTAATTGTTATTTTTTGAATAGATTAGGTCTCAGCAGGAACTGGAGTCCACTGTAGAGCCAGAGAACAAGGGAGCATCGAATTTCACCATACTGGCATTTCATAAGCAGAATTCCGTAACAGCGGCTCTTTGTTGTTTTCCCTCTGAAGGGAGATTTCTTCTGCCAACTCGCAGTCCAAGCAGTCCTGGAAAAGAGCCTGTTGGCATGCCCAGCGTGGAAAGGGAAAAACAGACCTTTGAAAGACCTTAAGCACACCCGAGGCAAGCGATCTGCTTGTTAGCCAACAGGCACGAAAACAGAACACAAAATACATCTAAGCAGGGGAATTCAAACGAGCCAGGCTATTTGGCCTGCCACGCCTGCTTAGAGGCCTGTTTCTTCTTAGGGAAGTCACTGGGAACTCAAATATTGCTGAGTAGTATCTATCCTGCTAATAAAAACACTGAAGAGAAAGAAAAAAAAAAAACTAACAAAAAGTATCGGTGTGAACTACATGGAAGAACAGAATGAACTAGGAGGTGCTTGTAATACAGCTAAATTCTCAGAAGAAAAAGTGAAAGCCCAAGGTGATTTTTTAACTTGAAGTTTTAAAAAGTAAAGAATTATTTTTGAAATTAAAAAAAAATTTAAAACAATTTAAAAAATTAAAGAAACAGAAGAGTCACTTTTCTTCTGTGGCAAAGGGAAGGTAAAGGCATGGTGGACTACAGTCTTGTGACTACAGGGGGATCCACATGCTTTGAAGCAAGCTGCAGTGTTCTGGTTCCTAACAGTGAGCCTGCCATGCAATACTGCAAGTCCAACTTGTGAACTGAAATCTGGTAGAAAGAGGGGATGCCCGGGGGATGGGTAAAGAGCTTCTCCCTTCCCTGCTCTTCCCACCAGAAGTAAAAGAGGGAAAATGACAATTTGCAGCCAGGAACTGCAATCACAGGTTGCCGGCTGTTCTCCTCAGCCTGACATCGCAACAGCAAAAGGGACTTTGGGGAAAAAGGGATCTGAATTTACTCCCTTGTTGTGATTTCTGAAGGCCACCTGGGCTAACAGAGGCAAAGAGGGAATATAAATCTCTCTGCAAGAAGTCATCACTCCCATACTAGCCACACGGACCAGAAGGACATTGGTGAAGAGGGCACATGACTGGCATGACCTGCAAATCACAGAATTGTCTAGGTTGGAAGAGATCCTTCAGATCATCAAGTCCAACCACCGACCTAACACTGATAAAAACCATCACTAAACCATGCCCCTAAGCACCTTGTCTATCCGTCTTTCAAATACCTCCAGGGATGATCACTCCCCCACTTCCCTGAGCAGCCTGTTCCAATGCTTTATAACTCTTCACTCCTGGTGAAGACATTTTTCCTAATATCTGGGGCAACTTGACGCCATTTCCTCTTGTCCTATCACTTGTTACTTAGAAAAGATGGACCCTCAACTCTCTAGGATCTCCTTCAGAGATTTGTAGAGTGGTAAGGTCTCCCCTCAGCCTCCTGTTCTCCAGGCTGAACATACCCAGCTCCCTTAGCTGCTCCTCATAAGACTTGTGCTCAAGACCCTTCACCAGCTTCATTGCCCTTCTCTGGGCATGTTCCAGCCCCTTGGTGACTCCACCAGCTCCCTGGGCAGGCCGTTCCAGTGCCTGACCACCCTCTCAGTAAAGTAATTCTTCCCAATATCTAATCTAAACTTCCCCTGCTGTAACTTTAGACCATTTCCTCCAGACCCGCCATCATTCACTTGGGACAAGAGGCCAACACCTACCTCTCTACAACCTCCTTTCAGGTAGCTGTAGAGGGCAATGAGGTCTCCCCTCAGCCTCCTCTTCTCCAAACTAAACATGCCCAGTTCCCTCAAGCCNTAGTGTTGCCTGGGGTTGTTGCGACCAAAATACAGGACCCAGCACTTGGTCCTATTAAACCTCATACAATTGGCTTTGCCCCATCAATCCAACCTGTCCAGGTCCCTCTGTAGAGCCTCCCTACCCTCAAGCAGATCAACACTCCCACCTAGTTTGGCGACATCTGCAAAATTACTGAGGGTGCACTCAATCCCCTCATCCAGGTCATCAAGAGAGACATTAAACAAGGCTGACCCCAGAGCTGAGCCCTGAGGGACACCACTGGTGACTGGCCGCCAACTGGATTTCCCCCCATGAATCACAACTCTCTGGGCACGGCCATCCAGCCAGTTTTTACCCAGTGAAGAGCACACTTGTCTATGCCATGATTTGCCAGCTTTTCCAGGAGAATGCTATGGGGGATGGTGCCAAAGGTCTTACCAAAGTCCAGGCAAACAATTTCAACAGCCTTCCCCAATTTGAGAAGGCAAGTCATGCAGTAAAAGAGATTGATTCGTTTAAGTAAGACCTCCCTTTCATAAACCCATGCTGGCTGACCTTGATCACTTGGCTGCCCTGCATACGGTGTTAGAGTTTGTGGTCTTGCCACGATCCTCCCTGGCACCAAGGCAAGGCTGACAGGCCTGTAGTTCCCCGAGCTCCCTCCTTCCAGTCACTCTGGCCACCCTCCAGCCACCTGGAACCTCTCCTGTTGACCAGGATTGTTAGAATCATAGAATGGTCAGAGTTGGAAGGGACCTTAAAGATCATACAGTTCCAACCCTCCTGCCATGGGAAGGGACACCTCCCACCAGACCAGGTTGCTCCAAGCCCCATCCAGCCTGGCCTGGAACACTTCCAGGGATGGGGCACCTACAACTTCTCTGGGCAACCTGTTTCAGTGCCTCACCACCCCACAGCAAAGAATTTCTTCCTAATATCTCATCTAAATCTCCCCTCTTCCAATTTAAAACCATTCCCCCTCGTCCTATCACTAGACTTCCTGACAAAGAGTCCCCCTCCAGCTCTCCTGTAGGCTCCCTGTTGACAGATGATGGAGAGGGGCTTGGTGAAGCTCTCCAGCCAGCTCCCCGAGTACCCTTGGGTGAATCCCACCCGGCCCCATAGACTTATCTGCATCTAGGTGCATCAGCAGATCATTAACTACTTTCTCCTGGATTATGGGGTGATAAAACAGCTTGGAGGCAAAGAGCAGGACAGAGCAAGCAAACGCTGGTGCATCCACCTTCCTACAAGCACCGGCTGGATGCAGGGTGACCAGGGAGGCTCTGATGGGAGACCCAGCAGCCAGCTGAGCCCAGCACAGCACCTTCCAGCCCGAAGCCAAGCGAGCCAGGGGGGACACCAGGGCAGAGAGGGCAGGATAGAAGTCAGAGAAGTCCCCTTTAGTCACACAGCGAACACGAGTAACAGCGAGCAGAGAAAGCAGACAGGGCTCTTCACCAGCGAGGCAGCGGCGTCTCACCCTCCTGCTGCCCTGTGAGGAAAGGAGCCGAGCCGGGCCGGGCCGGGCCGAGCCGAGCCGAAGACGGGCCGAGCCGAGCACACTCACCTGCTCCGCCAGCAGCAGCAGCAGCAGCAGCAACACCAATAACCACCTCAACGCCAGCACCCCGCCCCCCAGCTCAGCGCCAAGGGGTGGTGACAGAGAGGGACAGCCGCCAGTAGGAAGAGCATACTTTGCATAATTCGCAAAGGCTTCTGGGAGAACACCATAACCCTAAAAAGGCACCTTAGAAACTTGTAACTGCTTTAGCCGAAAGCGTTTAGTCATTAAAATAGGTGATTTCACCGTGATTCCCGCTGAAGTGTCTGCCTCGGCGGTATCGCCATGAGGTAAAAGTGATTGATGCTCTGACCCTTATATACTGTCTGGGGCTGCTTTAGACTTCGGATGTGAGGGCGATCTGGCTGCGACATCTGTCACCCCATTGATCGCCAGGGTTGATTCGGCTGATCTGGCTGGCTAGGCGGGTGTCCCCTTCCTCCCTCACCGCTCCATGTGCGTCCCTCCCGAAGCTGCGCGCTCGGTCGAAGAGGACGACCTTCCCCGATAGAGGCGTGTACCGTTCATCGGTCAAGGGTATACGGTAGCTGCGCTCCCCTGCTAGAACCTCCAAACAAGCTCAAGGTCCATTTGTAGGAGAACGTAGGGTAGTCAAGCTTCCAAGACTGCAGACACATCCAAGTGAGGCACTGCATGGGGCAGTCTGCCATTGTTTTGTGCCCTTCCGAAACTCCCTCTAGTTCTTATCACCTCGCAGACCCCTTGAAGCTCCTCACCACTGCACTGCTGTGACTTACTTTATCACCCACATGAAGGGATCATGTGGGTCAGTTGGAAGGGTCCTCTGGAGATCATCTAGTCCCACTCCCCTGCTAAAGCACAACTGCAGAGCACATCACTCAGGGCTGCACCCAGGCAGCTCTAGAAATATCCCCACACCCCCCTGGGCAGCCTGTGCCAGGGCTCTGTCACCCTCACCCTTAAGAAGTTTTTCCTCATATTTGAATGGAACTTTCTGTGTTCCAGCTTGTGCCCGTTGCCCCTTGTCCTGTCACTGGGAACTACTGAGAAGTCTGGCTCCATCCTCCTTCAGCCCATTATTCAGAAACCTATAAGCATGAAGACCTCCCCTCAGCCTTCTCCAGGCTCAAGAGTCCCAGCTCTCAGCCTTTCCTCCTCAGGGAGGTGCTCCAATCCCTTCATCATCTTTGCTGCCCTACACTGGACTCTCTCCAGTCATTCCCAGTCTCTCTTGAACTGGGGAGCCCAGAACCGGAGGCAGTATCCAGTTGTGGCCTCAGCAGTGCAGGTGGGGCAGAATGACCTCCCTCGACCTCAGTTCTACACTCAAGCCAGCAAAAGGGATGGGTTTCTAAATTATTGACTGCCTTCAGCTTCTGCCTTTTTACACTGAAAGAGTTATCAAGCATTGGAGGAGCAGGGAAGGGATTGAGGCACCATCTCTGGAGGTATTCAATAGACACATTGACATCGTGCTTAGTGACATCATTCGGTGATGGCGAGGTTTCTTCTCTCAGTTAGGCTGGTGGTTGGATCAGATGATCCTGAAGATCCCTTTCAACCCCGACAAGGGAGAGAAGGCTGAGTTGAGGTGACACAAGTGGGAAAGTAATTCAGTTGGAAGGTACCTACAGGGATCATCCAGCCCAACTGCCTGGACTTCTGAGGCGTTAAACACCTGCTTTAATTTGGCGCTGCAGTTAGTTTGAGAGGGGTTGACATCCAAGGACTAAACCCCCAGGCTTAGAGGAAACTCACCATATATTGTAGAAATTACCTCCTGAAACTCCAGCCACGTGGCCAGCACACTTGCAGAAGGAGCAGAGCTGGCAGGAGGCACCACTCCTCCAAGGAGACATCAAACATAAAGCTTATTTTAAAAAACACACGCCAAAATTAAAAAAAAAATATATATTAAAAAACCCAACCCCAAACTAAAGCACTTTCATTAAAAACTGAATAAAACACCAAGACTCCAGTCAGTCAGTCAGTATTTCTTCAAGAGTAAATTTATTCTGGGCAGGTGTCTTGACACAGGAGGAACGCAACAAACATTTTTAAAGTTTTTGAACAAAAACACTGAGTAAACAAGAACCAGCCTCTCTTGAAGGTCTTACTCGCTCTGACAATTCCACTCTTTCCACACAAGTTCCAAACTCTTCTTTCAATACAGGGTTTTCTCCTGGATTAAGGGAACATCCTATTCACATCAACAGCCTTTTTAGGTGCAGAAATACCATGGAAGTGGGATTTCTGGGTTGGGTTTTTTTGGCTGGCATCATGGCACTCACACAAGGCTTTTATGAGAATCTGGATTACAGAGGTGGATGAGACAACTGTCAGGCCCCTTTATTTCCAACAGTCATTGTTACGTGTCACACACACAAGCCTGAGGAAATGTAAACAGTAGAATTCTAAAAACATTTTGCATAAAGCTGCTGCTAAATATTAAAACACAAAGCAGTAGGTTACATGTGATAAATTCTCAGATATGCTGCTTGTTTGGATTTCAGCAAAGACCTGCATGGCTTCCGTGTCCGTATGGCGCACGGAGGCAGCACAGTGAAACACAGGTCAGCCACCTCGCTCCTCACCCAAAAACAGGCAGGGACTTGCCCTGGCTGCAAACCACTGCTGTTACACTCCTACTTAGCAAATTTTCTGTCCCACCAAGTTAAGCTACCAGAAGTGAATCTGAGTACCAAGACTACTAGCTTTTTATCCAAAATAAAGGCTTCTATTTGGGAAAGGAGGAGGCATGCCGAAGAAAAGTACTACATTTTTTTCTAATCTTATTGCTGGACTGACCAACACCTGAATGCTACAGTCAAGAACAGTCACTGCAGGGCTGATAAAGGCTCAGAGATCACAGGCCAGGTTCAGATTCACCCTGCAGCAGTCCCCATCCTTAGGGGAGAGACTCGGGTGTCTCCAGAGGGCTACTCAGCTGCCAGTGAGACGAATTTCTCTGAAGACGATTCTCACTCACCACTGGTTTGGGGCCAGCTCACACCAGAGGTGCTCAGGCTTAGGTGCCTGCAGTTAGGTAGGATAATCCCAAGCCTCAGCAGCCCGTTCCTGTGACTTGTTTGTCTCCTCCTTCCACTAGTAGGAATTAAGGGCATGGAAGAAACTGGTTAAACTGCCTACTTAGTTCTAGGGATATTTAGGATAGGTTCAGGAGACCAATTATCATCATTGAGACCAATTATTCACCGATAAAATAAATTAAATGATATCTAGACATAAATACAGATATTTATTTCCACCAAGAGAACAATTATCTTTCCAGTTCTAACACAAATATACACATTTCCCTTCCCTCTTACCCAAAGACACCATCAGTGTGTGCTTCAGAAACCAAATGGCTGCTTTATTTTACTGCTGTGCCTTGGCACCACTGTTTTAGAAGCGGGTTTGGAGTCAGCACTCCCATCCTACACACAACAAATAACGTAGTAGCTGGACACAGAACATGTCCTTGGCATGTGTAAGTCATATATGTATGCTTTTTGTTTTAATGCATAGACTCTTCTGCTCCCTTTTTGGCTTGTACTGTCTCACTGTGGACTGAGTCTGTAAAAGCAGTGACCAGTTCATAAAATGAGCTCAGATGGGTTTCCCAAAAGGTGAGCATTTCTGCAGGCTCCAGCTTTGCTGCTGCTGTTCTAAAGTGCAGCTACAGGAGAGGTTCTCCCACTGCACTGCACAACTGTACCTTCCTCCCATGGAAGGAGGTGCAGGAACACCCAAATGCTGACTGTGATCCAACTGGACCTTTTGCTGATGGCTGGTGCTCCTCTCTGGTGCAGAATTTAGCTGGACTAAAAGGCTATTTTCTTTTCTCTATAACCCAAGAATTGATTTTCTCTTATAAATCCAGTTAAACTGCTCTTCAAAGAGCTGCACAGCTTTCTGGGAAGTCAACCACAATTTTAGCACATTTTTTAGCAGGACCAGGTAAGGTCCTGTGTTTCCCAGTAGAGCCTGGGGGCCTGATTTACAGAAGCTGACATTCTTTACAGTGTAAGCAACGATGTGCTGAAGTGAAGGAGAACTGAAGTGAAGTGAAGGAGAACTGAAGTGAAGTGAAGGAGAACTGAAGTGAAGTGAAGGAGAACTGAAGTGAAGTGAAGGAGAACTGAAGTGAAGTGAAGGAGAACTGAAGTGAAGTGAAGGAGAACTGAAGTGAAGGAGAACTGAAGTGAAGTGAAGGAGAACTGAAGTAAACTTAAACTGTAGATTTCCTCTGGATTTTTTTTTCCTAAAACTTGTTTTAGAACAGTTGTGAAAATTAAGTCAGCTGCAGAGATATTGTTTCCTTAAATTCTGCTGCTGGCCTGTCACTAATACTTTGTTACTCTGAAACCAGCTTTAGAGTTGTCAATACTGTCTTAAAAGTCTCTTCAGATCTCAAGAGTCCCAAGAATAACAAAAAAAGTAACAGCAGAATCTGTTTTTTCTCCTTAGAAATCATTAGACAATTTAAATTAATGTAACAGAGATAGGTGCACATTCTATTTCATAGAGAACAATGCCAAGAAGCAAATTTGAAGCAGGACAAAAGAGTACTATGTGAGAAAAACAGATCTGCAGAAGCATATTCGCCCCTCACCAAACAAGAAGATTCCCCAAATTTGGAAAAAGCAAAAAAATGGGAGCTGGAAAAACAGACAGCAGTCCAACAAAAACACTGTAAAGGCAAAAAATAAATTGAAAGGAAAAAAAAAAAAAGCCTCTCACTGCTCTCAAGCAGCCTCTCAGCGACTGCAAAGGAAAGTTCAGGCTGTTGGTCACTCGGTCCTTTGATGACAGCACAAAGCAAACGAGCACAGGACAACAGAAGCGTGGCACCAAGATGTGGCATCGCTGAAACTGTCCAGCCTCATTAGCACATCAACTTCAGAAAATGTCTAATGAATGCCCCTTCCTCGGCACTCCTCGTCCACTGCAATATTGCACCACTTTGCTTTTCTTACCCACTTTTATAAAAAATTGAATCTAGCAAAGGAAAAGTTAAATTTTTCTTAAAAAGTTTGTTATAAAAATTTGTTGTATAAAAATGCCAAACCCCCTACGCCATATATACAAAACATATCAGATTTATGAAAATAACTGGACCCAATTATATAACAAAACGATTTTATACAAAAAAGGTACAAGATTGCATTCAAATTAATACAAATAAAAGTAAAAAAACCCCCAAAACAAACCTTCAAAACGTCTCGCTCATAAAAGATCTGTTTCTTTTCCATTTACAGGCATACAAAACAGTACCAAGTTGTGTGGCATCAGCCCCCTGTTCCGTGGGAAAGGCTCCCCTGGTCCCAGGGCATTTCCACAGCTCACCGGTGGGCCCCGTACTTGGCAGCCCAGTCGACACGGCCGTGGACGGGCTGAGCTGGTGGCGGGAGAGGCATCAGCCGTGGTGTGCTCTTCGTAGGTGAACTGAACAGCTGCTGCCCGAGGTGGGGTCTCACTGACTTCAGGGAAGCATAATCTAAAGGAGAAAACAAAACGCCATCAGACAGCGGCTCAGTGAGTAGCTGCCCACACTGGAAAGGTCCAGGTCCTTATTCCTCCAGGAAAGGAGCCTCTTCTTTAAACAGAATTTGCTGACATGAAGCAGGAGTGGATCAAATCACTGGAACCTTATCAGACAAGGAGCATTTGTACCATTGATTTGACAAGTGTGAGGTCTGTGCCAGCTCTCACACCAGCTTCCAAGGTCCATTGAAATAACGCTGTGGATAAAATCACACATTCCATAAGAAAGGCAAAACCAAAGCATGTTCTTCTCCACAGGAAGTTCTGCAAGGCTGTGAATTGCAGTTCCAGTCAGCCAAACATTTACAAATAAAGCAAAGCAAAGATACACAGTCCAGGGCTGCACAAGTACAGCATTACAAGACTAATGAGCAAGGGCCCAAGACAACTTGGGTACTGCACTTACTAGAAGATGGATCCACAACTGGTGCCAACTGAACCCTCTGCCCAGCAGAGCCAACTTCCTTCTTCAGAAATGAAGGGATGTATCCACTAGTGAGACCGCCTGATCCCACGGGCCCTGAAAGAAACAGCAAGGAACACCTGAGCTCAACACACTGCATCTCCCAGACTATCACCAGGTGATGATGAAGGCGTGCATTGATGGGTCATATTCAAGACCAAGCCTGATCATGGAGCGGTCAGCACAAGAACTTCACTGAAGGCACCAGAAATCCACAGATCCTATAGATGTTTGCATTCAGAGGGCTGTCAGCATGACTGGATTAACAATGGATGGAAAACAGGTACCAACTGCTATCCTACAAGGGCAATTGCTGTTTCTCCATGACATCTCAGCTTTTGCAAGGTCTCTCAAAACTTCTAAAACTTAACATTTCAGTTGCAATTATTTTGTTTGACTTCTCAGCAACTGGGTCCTACGAGGATATTCTTGATTTCTATGCAGTGAATCTGGGGCTCAGGCCCTACGCAAAGCTCTTACAGAGCATAGCTTAATGAATTAAGACAGATTCATGTTCCAAATTTGGAAAGTCAGCTACAAAACTTGTCCTGGGATGAGCAGGAACAGATCTGTGTAGGATAAGCTGTAGAAATTGGATCAAAAATAGTTATAAATAAAACAGTGTTGAGCCACAATGCAGCTGGACACTGACCAGGTGAGCAGACCCACAGCACACACGTTTCTAACGTACTAGAGCAGCAGAGCAGCAGCAACACGTATCGTGGGAGATGATGGAGATAAATACAGGAGGGAAAAATCTAATGATATCCTATGCAGCCAGAGAAGAAGCAAAAACTTGTAGAAGAGCCAGGAAAGAGCCATGTGCTAGGTTCTCATGTAGTGGTGCCATTTACAACGTATTCCCATCTTGAATCTTTAAAAAACAACTTTCTTATTAAATTATATCCAAAATCTTCAGATTTTTATTCTTTAAACGAGTTTCTAATGGCCCAAAATGCTTCTTTGGGCCAAGATTCAACAGAAATTCTCTCAGACACTTTGGTAACGCGTACAAAACAAATACTGTGCTGCAGAACTGTAATGTTACATGAAAACCTAAAAGCCAAGAAAGATTCAGAAGGAATACACATATAAAATCTAGAAACACCAATATGCTGAAGTACGTCTGGTAAAATCTAATGTAAAAATCTACAAATTAATTACTGCAAATTAAATAATAGGGATTAAATACCTGAAACATCAAATGCCCCAAAAACCTGAAGAAGAAAAAATTGAAGAGTTTTGCTTTTGTCTGAAATTTTCAAAGCTGTAATTACTGCAATATTTCAAGCAGCATCAGTTCAAAGACAGGATGACAGATGATACATTTTATTTGCTTCATTCACCTAACAAGAGAGGTGCACATGGACAGCTCAGTTTAGACCACCTGCCTTCTCTATGACCATTTATGCACCAGTTGGGCTAAAAAAAATTTGGAAACCTGAAAATATGACTTACAAAAACTGATGAGGAAAGCTGAAGGTGAGATGAAGCATTTAAGGTTTAACAGACCTAAGCCGTCCAACCCTCCACGCATGTGGTACTTCAAACCAGACTTTTGGGGATTCCTTAGAAGAAATTACTGTGCTTTAGTTTAAGGTAGTCTCCAAGTCCAAGGAGCAGTGCTTAGAATTAATTTCAACAGAAAGAACAGATACAGTAGCAAACATCTTTGAAGCTGACAATGCATTTGAAACGGGCAACCCCAAAATACAGCTGTCTGGAATTGCAGAGACATCTCCTGCTATCTTTTCTCAGGGTGTTCAGCACAGTTTCTTACCTGAATTCATCCTGTTAATACTTCCTCCCAAAGCAGAAGCTTTCCCAGGCAAACCAGAACCGGGCCAGGAATTAGATGGAACAGATTCTTTGTTTGAAGTGGAGATTATGCTATTCCTTGTGCTTATTCCTATTGTAAAAATACAAAAATTACCACAGTGAAATCTGTCAGACAGGCTTGCTTTCATTATGTTTGATACACAATCCTAGAGCAGCTGTCCAGTTCAGTGAACTCAACCAAAACCTTTTCACTCAAACACGCCTCTCGGTTCCCTCCCATCCTCTCATACAGGAATGCTCTGACTGGGCACAGGCCCTGTTCTGACAAAGAAAATGGTGTAGATAATTCCACCAGCATCAATGGCTGCTTGTGTCAAGGGACAGGATACTTACATCAAGGTCACAAATACTGTCAAGCCACAGAAGTGAGGCTTGCTATGTAAATGAAATTCACTTTGCATTAAGCACAACGTTTTACCTTGACAGTGACAGTTTCCCCCTCTACTCTGTGCTTGTGAGACCCCACCTGGAGTCCTGTGTCCAGCCCTGGAGTCCTCAACAGAGAAAGGACATGGACCTGTTGGNATAACTTGAGCATAAATAACAGCAGATGACATTTCTCGGAGTAATGCACTCTTCTTCAGTGCATCTACTAAACCCACAGATGGTGCAAACAGTTTGCAGTACAGTTCCTAGGTCACATATTACTTGTTTTTAATATACATCCCATATTTAAGCAGGGTATCTAACATGCAAGGATGTGCTCATAATTTATAGTACAGCAAAAGTGGGGTTGAGATCAGTGTTTTGTTGTTTTGTTATTTTCCTGTAACAACACAACTCTTAGCTACAAAAACTCCACTTCAGTGATACAATTTGAAAGTCACTGAAAATAACTGTTTCAGTAAAAAAGACCGAGTCTACCGTCACGATACCTTCTAGCTTATGTAATTAGTTTTGAAGTACTACTACTACAAGTTAACAGCTAACACTGCCTTTATAAACAGAAATGAGGAAAGAAAAAGTCATAAATGAGGAAAGAAAAGTCATATTCAGCTCATTTTAAACACAGCCAGCCACGCTGCCCCCCCCCCTGCACTTCCCCCTGCCCCAGCACCGCTGGCAGTGCAGCAGAGGTTAACATGAAGACAGCTGTGTGGTTCCTCTCCAGGGACACATTCACTCCAAGCTACAGCAAACCACATTCCCACTATTACCTAGCTTCTGTTGCTCATGGTCTTACATACTCAGGAGGTAAACTTAAGGCACTTTCTTTTCCAGTCTAGAAGATGAGCCTTATCCTTCTTAGGTAGGCGGGGAACAGCCTGGCACATTAACAGACATTTTCTAATACACTCGAAAGTGGAAGACTATACAGGAGGAGGAAGAAGCACCAGCTATCCTGTCCCCCGCTTGTAAGCAAGATTTATCTAGTTGCTGAACTGTTAGAATGTCACTTGTATCATGGCCACCTACATTAGCAAAGCTCTTGCTCTCTTCGTTTTCCTTAAGCAGTAGCCCCCATCCACAAGCTCAAGGGGTGAAGCCTCATGCAGCAATGACTACTTCACACTGCTGTTGGAATTGGAGGAAGAAAAATAAGTAAGTATTTTTTACTAACCAGGTAGATACCTAGAATGTCTCAAGTAGTGCTGCTTTGCTGCAGAAACTCGCAGTGTGGGAGTGTCCTGCTGTGGAAAGGTTGCGTGGGAAGGTGCGCTGCTGCCAGAACCTACAGCATCTGAAGGCTTCAGGTCCAAAATGCTTTCAAATCTGTAACACAAAAATTCCTACACTTAGTTCAATTTTTATAGCAGACATTTATCCACAGCTGGCCTTCTCACCTCCAGGAATGACTTCCTCATGCTGTTTGCTACAGCCTAAATGCACAGACAACAGGGAATATTTTCAGCCTGAAATCAAACGGGTACCCCTGAAAATCAGATTTGTGGTTCTGTTGCCCTTATATATGGCTCTTGAAGTTTTTATAAATCACCCAAGTAAGTTTTTCCTGCATATGATCCATGGAAATTGCAGCTCAGAGTTATCCCAAGCAGTTTATATGCACGGAATATGTAAAAATGTTTCGTATGTGAAATGGGAAAAAATATATTCAAAGATTAACTTGGGAAGACTTAAGCTACACATCATTTTCAGTGGGGAAAAATTACCAAGGCTGCACTGTCCAATAAAAAGGTGTTGCAATTCACAGGTCAGTGTTCAACAAGCAGCCAAGACAAAGCAGGAGAGAGACCAGCTGCATGTCTTTTATCACCCTGCGTGTACGCTTCTAGATCCACAAAAAGCAACATTAGGAAACGAAGAGGCAAAGCCTAAGGAAATCAGACGAAATAGCACATGAACATAAAAGAAACCAACTTACCTGCAAAGAGTTTCATCACTCTGTCTCTTCTTGTTTTTCAAGTCCATTTTTGTGATGGAAGAACTGAAATCAAGGTCTTCCAAGTCATCCCAGTCTTCAGAACTCTTCACTGTTCTAGCAAGATGTCCCCACCTCCGCCTAGCTTTTGGTTTAAGATCACCATTTATATTCTCAGTCCCAGTAGATGTTTTCTGATATAAAGATTGAAAAGAAACAAAGACACACATATTTATGCCACAAAGCAGGTGATAAGAACAAAGAGGACTTTTTTTTTTTCCTGTGTCAAAGAGTAATAATGGTAGTAGACCTGTAATAACAGAATCCTTATCTTTCATTAAACATGCTAAGAAGATGATATGGAGCCTGCAGACGTTACTACATGTCTTCCGTATTTCATTCAGTAATAAAGTATCTTGCACTGACAGAAGAATGGATTTCTTAGCTCTCGATTCCAATTCTATTTATATTTCACTATACACCTCCAAAACAACTAGGCTCATGCTCAATTTTTATTTCTTGACCCACCTTAAGAGTACAAAACGGCAGCCACATGTTTCCACAAGCCTGTGCCGAGAGATTTACAAAATGTGTTTTTCTTGTGGGACAGCACGGGTACAGATTTCTGTCTTTTCAGCCATTTAAGCTCATCAGCACCACTCAGCCTTGTGCAACTCTGCACGTGGCCAGCACTGACCCTGCTTCAGGCAGATCTCTGCAGCAGCAGCAGCATTCACACTGTGTGCTCTCATCACCCATCTTATGAATTCAATCTCCACATCCAATCAACAGAAATGGCAGGTTTCAATGCTGAAAGAAGAATCTGTTGTCTTCCACGGCCAGTTTAGAAATCCAAAGGGACCTTTATTTTCAGTCACTTAAACAGGATGCCTTAACTGGATGAAGGCAATAGCCCCCTTCCCCCTCATTTCAGTGCTATTTAGCTTAATACTTTTTCTCTCTGGTCTCTGTCCCATTAATATTCTGACCACTGCACATCCTTTTTACTTGTATGAAATCACAGTGTCATTCTTTAAGGTGCTTTACAACAAAAGGAGGCATAAAATGGCTTTGAAATGAGAAATCAACATGTTTGTCATGTAGTAATTTGACTGAGATTTCAACAAACTAATTCCCAGTTTCTAGCAGAAAGTTGTAACTATTCTTTACTCCCATTTCCTATCCTTTTATCAAAGTTTAAGAACAATAAAAAACAAACAAACAAACAAAAAACAAAACCAAAACAAACAAACAAACAAAAAAACACAAAAAAAAAAGCAAAAAAAGGAAATACAATTAGGGAAAAAGTGGGCTGTATATCAGGAGGTGTATCGTGTGCTAGGTGGACCTTTACCTGCTGAGGAACCTTATTGTGAATTGCAGGCAGAAGAACCTGGTTAGACTTGTCCTCCTGTAAGTAGTTACTGTGCTCAGCCCCAGAGCTGTCTGTCTTATACGGGTAAACCAAATGTTGAGAAGGCTGGTTTTGTTGAAAAGGCCTTGACGAAATGCGGGCGTGAGGTTTCGGAGGGGGTTGTGCTGGAGGAACAGGCTTAATATGCAGAGCTGATTTATTTTGCAGTTCCTTTTGTTTCATCAGTTCCTGAACGCCCAGGACATGCCCAACCTGGAAGTACGGATACCGAAGTGCCTAAAACACATTGAAGATGTTAGAATACAACTTGGGAAGCTAAAGTTTTTAGCTTACTCTAGCCCTACATGACATCCTTTTTTCTGGGGTGGGAAACAGCAGATGTAATTACTCATGCTACAGTCACATACTTATCATTGAGCACACACCCCACACAGCTGATATTGCATGCAAGAGATTGATCACTCCCCCTTTTAATTACTCCCCTTTGCCTTGCAAACTGTTCTTGTCTTCTGCTCTTTTCCTGTGGAGGAATGGCTGAGTGAAAAGGGGCACGACTTGATTGCAATGAGCAGCCGAGTCTTTGATGTAGATAAGAGCTTAGAGGTTGCTGTGAACTGTCCTTGAAAAGTAGAAGTATGAAGAAGCAGCTACATGGGAAACAAGATAAGCGGAACGGCAGTTGGGAAAAGGGAAAAAAAACATTGCTGCACACAAACAAGCACTTTACACCAATTGTGTGAGCGTTCTAGGTGTTTGAACAGAGACTGTAAGCCAATCATGTAGCTGTTGCTAGCGTGTGCTTCTTTTAACTGTCTATATAAACTCTGTAAGAAACTTGAATAAAGGAGAACGACCATACTCATATTGAGACTCATCGTTACTCCGGGTACGGCTTCCCACTCCGACCATTCCGACATCTTCCCTCCTAAGAACTGCATCCCTGAGCAGCTGGTAAAGAGCTGTTTATAAAAGGCATCTTGTGGTGAAAAGAAGTGTCATATGCAGATATGAGAAATAAAAAACAAACCCAAACCTGACTTGCTGTCGGCCGCTTTTTGGGGTCCCACTGCAGCATGTCTCTCATGAGCTGCACTGCCTCACTGCTAGCATTAGGTATGAGGGTTTTTAGGTTGTTAGGTACACACTGAGGCCAGCGAAAATTCATGGAGGCTGAAAGTTGGTAGCCTTCAGGCCAGTCGTTCTGGAAGAATGAGATTTCCAGTCACAAAGAAAGTTCAGCTGTAAAACATCATAGCACCCAACTACACCGACATATATTCTTCTATCAGCAACAGACTGTGCACAGCTTGCTCTCGCCTGTTTTAAAAATTTCATTACCATTTTCACCTCAAACCTCTGCTGAGAGTTAAGTCTTGCTTTACATCTGGCCAAATCAAAGGCGTAATTTGAATAAGGTCACAGGAGTCCAAATTCTAGCCTCTTAAACCATATTTTCACATGCAATATACAAGAGTAAATGAAATTTCCAACTAATGAAATCTCAGCCCAATTACCTTATTTGCTGTTGACGGGTCTATTTCTCTTCCTCTAAATGTCAGGTTTTATAGTATAATTACACAATGCTTATGCACAGAAAAACAGGTTTCATATAGTTTACTGTATCTGAGATCAATGCCACAACAGCAGTAACTGTGAAAACCAATTACTTTTATGTTTACTGCTACTGTGCCATTCTGTGTTGCAGAACACGTCCAGCACTATTGCAGAGTGCAATGTCACTGTAGCTACCTTCTTTGGAGTCCCCAAGACTTGGCAAATTTTGAATATAGTATCAATTTCACTGGCGCCTGGAAAGAGAGGCCTCAGTGTGTAAACTTCTGCCATGATACAACCAACAGCCCAAATATCTATTGGAGAACTATATACGGTGGATCTCAGAAGGACTTCAGGAGCCCTGTACCTGTAAGAGAGGAAAAAAAAAATAATAAAAAAATCCCATCATAGAATCACAGAATGGTTTGAGTTGGAAGGGACCTTAAAGGTCATCAAGTTCCACCCCCCCTGCCATGGGCAGGGACACCTCTCCCTAGAGCAGGTTGCTCCAAGCCCCATCCAAGCTGGCCTTAAACACTTCCAGGGATGGAGCATCAACAACTTCTCTGGGCAACCTGTTTCAGTGCCTCACCACCCTCACAGGAAAGAATTTCTTCCTAATATCTCATCTAAATCTCCCCTCTTCCAATTTAAAACCATTACCCCTTGTCCTGTCACTACACTTCCTGACAAAGAGTCCCTCCCCAGCTCTCCTGGAGCTCCCTTCAGATCCTGGAAGGCTGCTATCAGGTCTCCCCAGAGCCTTCTCCAGGCTGAACAGCCCCAGCTCCCTCAGCCTGTCCTCATAGGAGAGGTGCTCCATCGCTCTGATCATCTTTGTGGCCCTGCACTGGACCTGTTCCAACAGTTCCATGTCCTTTCTATATTGAGGACTCCAGGGCTGGACACAGTACTCCAGGTGGGGTCTCACAAGCACAGAGTAGAGGGGGAGAATCACCTCCCTGGCCCTGCTGCTCACACTTCTTTTGATGCAACCCAGGATACGGTTGGCTTTCTGGGCTGCCAGCGCGCACTGCCGGCTCATGTTGAGTTTCTCATCCATGAGCACTCCCAAGACATACATGAAACCACTCAGCTCTTCATACTTCACTGTTAAGAACAAACATCCCTAAAAAAGTTCCTATTCTAAGACTTCGTTTTTTTCTAAAATGAAGAATTAAAACCTGTATAAGCTCGTGCAAGCTCTCAAATGCCTTCCTGACATACACCAATCCCAGCACATCCCACCTGTCTTATCACCCCTCTTTATTCCCATGCTGCTGCCATCCGTGCTGTAAACTGTCTTGCACTAAATGAAGCTTTTCAAATTATGCCAAGTTTAAACAAAAGTTTCATAAAGAGGAGGCATCAAAAGTGATATTACCTTCAGCACAAACTTAATACTTTACTTCTTTAAAGGCTTGATTTTAAGGTTCACACAAGGCAGGCAAATACTACACTTACCATCTCGTGGACACATAGTCAGTGTATGGAGGTCTAGATCTGATTTCTCGGGCTAAACCAAAGTCTGCTATTTTCACAAGGTCTGGTCCCATGCAAAGGAGGTTTTCAGGTTTCAAGTCTCTGTGAAAGAACCCTACAATTCAAATGAAATATCGATGTGCATTGTAATGCCACTCCAAGCTGCAGCCTTTATTTTCCACCTGGACTGTTTTGCTTTGGTTCTTACTGCTAAAGCTTGAACAGCACAACACATACTTTAAAGCCTTATGTGATCAACAGAGCATTCAGTCAGATAGCTCCCTTTCAAGTGACACTAATTCCAATTGTGTTGAAAATTGCAATAAAGACACCAAAAAATTACTTCAAAAGTTCTTTTAAACAGAATACAAATTAGAAGCTAACTTGTTTTTTTGCACTTAGAAGCTCCTTTTTAAATCTGAGAATTTATTAATCTGCAAGCACTCAGATACTGACCACCCTGTCAGGCAGAGGATCTCAGTGCATTATTTTAGTGCTCTCTGCACTCAGCAAAGCTTGATCACAGATCTCCATTTGGGAAGAGCTCTCTTAACACAGATGAGAGAAGGAGACTAGAATATTACTGATTGCTGTGTCTGAAATTTCCTTCTACCCTTAATCTGGAAAACTTGTCCTTATGCTTCTTTCTTGCAGGTATCTTGAGACCAATGTATCCTAAAAACAGCTCCCTCTGCAGTACCTCACGAGAGTTCTATAACCACCTTTCCAGAGACTTTCCAACATGTTTAATTTTTTCCATGGCCTTGAAAGCACTCCCACAGAGAACAGAACGAATGTCTACACAGCCCAGTATATTAACTTTTGTTTCCCAGATTAATGCATGACATCACTGAAGACACTGCTGTACATTTTTACCAACCAACAGATTACATCCTTCCTAAGGATATTAAGTAGATATTCCAGTGCCAGCTTCAGCTACTGTCTCTTAATGGAATGTAGCTGACAGAGCAATCAAGATTTAGAACAACCACTTCTGTATTTTGCTCCACAGACAACACAGCACAATACTTTTGAGGCAGTTTCTTTCATGGTAATCCTGTAAAAAGAGCAATCCATTGTGTATTGGAAAATGAAAAGGTGCTTAGAGTTTAGATGGCCAAAGAACATAAAAAGTTTACTTGACAAGCATTTCTATGCCATACAGGAGTGAAACACAGAAATAAAGACAGGAGAAAAAGTTTATGTGGTTTTTTCAAAACTCTTGCAAGAGAGAATCTTGGGACAGCCAGCTTTACGCTGTGAGCCACAGGACCATCAAGACTCTCCTGTGAGGTTTGCCATGAATTCTCAGATCTTTGTAACTACAGATTTACAACACTTTGGCAAATGTATCAATCTAGTACGGAGCACTGAACAGGACAGTTAGACACAAAACTATACATTCTTTACTACAGTAAGTTAAATAGCAGTAAAAGGTAGTCTAAAAGGTTACGATCCATTTGACAATTTATTAAAAAAAGGTGACAGCATTTTGCAAATAAACCAAAATATTTTAAACTAGAAAAATAATATGAATCTCACTGGAACAGACTGGAATTTCCAGCTTGGTTTCAGAATTGTATCCAAACACCGTTAGAAGTGAGCACAAAGTCATTAATTTAAAAACATTTTGAAAAACAAAGTTAAATGTATTCTTAAGTGAACTGAAATGCTGGTCCTACAAGCCTCTCACTTCCAGGACTTCGGCCACTGATGTTAGTTCGCTTCTAACAACCCTGAGAGCTGACCACCAACACACACTCCTGTGTATTTAGCAGGCAGAATTGCAGAGGGCAGCAAAACATGGTGAGGAAGTTATTGTTAAAGTAACTAACTTCTTCTATTAGTTAAGGGGGTCCTATTACTACTGGCTGGTATATCAGCTTTAGCTTTTTATCGTTATTGCAAAAATTAGTCAGAAGGCCATGCAATGAAAGCTGTCACTCAGACTTTATTATTTTCTCTGTATCTTACAGAGATGGTGCATTTCACTCAGGTGTCCGTGTGCACCTTGAGAAAAGAGTAACTTTTCCTTTATTCTCAATCTCAGGGGACCTCCAAATCTATCAAGAAATGTGCCCAATAACATCAGATGAGTTTTAGAATGTGGCCAGCTGCCAGTTCGAGGAAGCAGAAAGCTACAGAAAATGAACTGCGCAAACCTTCAGACTAACATATTGGTCAACTATAAAATATGGCTATTTTCCCCAACCTGAATCTCTCATACAGTGCCATTCTTTTGAGCATTTCCTTTACTAAAGTTTGTAATTTAATTGTTAGTGTACTCATTAAAAACCTTACACATACACTATCTCACCCTATTTCAAAACGTTTACAGCTAAAACAAAACCTACCATGCTTATGGATAAATGCAAGCCCTTGCAGGATCTGATACATGATATTCCTAACTGTAGATTCAGGAAACAGTTTGTTTCTGTGGGATAAGAAGAAATAAATATTAATCATTAAGTTTGCATTTTATCTTATGCTATGTAATGAACGTGAGATAAAAGGTAACAATGACAATAAATCTGCTAGATGTATTCCAAGTACCCTCATGTAAACAGTTTGCTTTTCCAATAACATTTACACAGTATTTGCAGAGCTGCGATATTACAGTACATTAAGACTACATGACATCATGTTAAGTCTATGTGGGATGGTGAGTTAAAAAAGGGAAAAAAAATAAAATTTTCCAAACTGAACAAACCATGATGTGCATACACCATCAGACATGCTCCTCAAGACAGCAAGGGTTTGCACTGATTTAGTGCTTTTCATGAAGTTTCTTCTGTTTTTCCTTCTAAAGCATATATAAGACATACTTCTGACTTTACTACACCTCATGTGCTACCTCTTTCTGTTCTGTTATCCAAAAAATCTGTTGCATCTGCTACCACTGAAAACAAGAGGTTCTCCTCATAATATTCAGGCAGCTAGATCAGCCATGGCAGGAGGTTTAACGACCTCACCAAGAACGGATTCTGATCAAATACATCTGTACCGGCTGCCTCTGTATGTGCCCAAACACAGCCAAGATGGGCTGGGGTGGAAATCAGTGGCAATTTTATTCAGAAAGAGGCTAACTGTGAATGAAGATGACATCCTGGGACTTATTTAACTTCTTCAGCTTGATTCCTCTCAAAAAACGTGACCTTCGCATATTTCAGAAGCGAGATCAGCTAACTAGAGTCACCTTTTCATGTTTGCTTGCTTATTTTTTAAATTACAGCAGAGAGTCATGTTTTCTCTGCAGTCTCTTCCAGCAAGACTGGCAATTTTAACTAAGACTTAGGCAAGTAAATGGCATTCTTAAAGGTTTGATTTATACAATGTCTAACCAGTCCAAGGCCTAGCTAAACCACAGAGAATATGCCATCTGCCCTTTTTGTTTTCATAAGGAGGCAGGATATATCAAGCATTTCTAAGGAATTTTTAAAGATAATTGGTTTGTATGTTACACACCTGAATGATTTTCTCAAGCTTCATAATTCCATATCATTAAAAATCAGCATCCATATATATGTGCACAATTTAGTTGAAGTTGTTAAGCATACATAGCAAGTACTTTTATGCTTAAAAAAGTATTTTATGTAGTATTCACAAAGATATGCTGTGACAATAACCTATTTTGTTAAATCAAGTAAGATTACTGTCATGTCCCAGGCTGATTCTATGGTCCATACAGAGAAAATGTTCTCCTCAGAAAACTCAAAGCAAGGAGTTATTTTGCCCCAAATTATCCTTTGGAGGATTTTATCATACTCCAAAGGCTAAAATTAAGACTTAAAGCTCCAGCAAATATCAAAAAGCTAGACTTTGTTGAGAAATGAAACATACAGTCTTTGGGCAGGTCAGCTCAAATTGCAAGGAAAAAAATAATTCCTAGAACCAATCCAAAATTTGACCCCCCATGATTACCTTGTCAACCACTTTTAATATATGCATTTATTTGAGGAAGCCATAAAAGAGGAGGTAGAGATACCATCCTCTAACAGAAAAACCACTGCTGGTTGAACTGCTTACATCAAAATTGAAAGTTCCAGGTTCCATGCCTCCTCAGCATGAGGGCTGTTAGAAATCCACAGCTCCTGACTCTCAAAAGACTGTCTCAAAAGACTTGTGTGCCCCGCTAATCTGAACACTGAAAATTCTCACTAAACCATTGGGGGTATGCTCAAAGGTGACAGTTACAGCTCCTACTGCAGCACACAGCTTTAAGCCATAGTAATTAAGCCTAAACAAATGACCCAAAGACCTCCGAAAAAGTAACATGGGTGTTAAAAAGCATATTATGCAAGTAATTAATTTGTGTTAGCAATGGGTGATGCTCTCACATACCTTTCTTTCATTAACTGATAAAGATTTTCCTTCATGTATTCAAACACAAAATACAGATGATCGTTTTCCCTGATAACTTCTTTCAGCTTTACAACATTGGCATGGTTTAATTTCTTCAAAGACTAGAAACAGAAAATACACAAACAGGATTTTTACAAGGGTCTGACTCTAATGAAAAAGAAATAACTAATTTACTAATACAGGAGACTTGGCTTCAAAAGCTCTTCAATATTTTAAATAATCAGACAGCTCTGAGAACTAGGGCCAGATCTCCAAGTATTCCCAGATATATATACAGTATACATGTCAATTAGTGCACTGGTCATTTAAAAGCCAGCTATCTGGCATCACAGCAGGCACCAAAACAATTGCATTTCCTCTGTAAGTAACTTCCTACTGGCAGAATTCGTGTTCTTCCTGTAATTGCACTGACAACAATCAGGTTAGACTCAGGACTACGTATAACTCTGGAAGTTCTTCCTTGGGATTGTAGATTAACCCCGGTCGGCAGCTGAGCTTGCTCATCTGCCCTCAGTGGGATGGGGGAAAGGCTCAGAAGGGCAGAAAGTGAGAAACCCCACAGGTTGAGACAGACAGTTTAATAGGTAGAGCAAAAAGCTGTACACACAAGCAAGGCAAAATAAGGAACTCACTCACTGCTTTTCAGCACCAGGCAGGTATTCAGCCACCTCCAGGAAAGCAGGGCTCCACCACACAATAATAGTTACTTTGGAAAACAAATACCATCACTCCGAATGTCCCTCAGCTTTTACTGCTAAGGACAGTGTCCTATGTCAAGTTCCAGTCAAATACAAAGAAAACACTTCTTTACAGTGAAGGTGCCAGAGCACTTGAACAGGCTGCCCAGGGAGGTTGTGGAGTCCCCTTCTCTGGAGACCTTCAAGCCCCACCTGGATGCAGCCCTGAGTGATATGCTCTGGGCAATCCTGCTTTATCAGGGGAGTCGGACTAGATGATCTCTGGTGATTCTGTGATAAGCAATATCCCTTTGGTCAGCTGGGGTTACCTGTCCTGGTTGTGTCTCCTCCCTGTCCCTTGCCCACCATCAGCACAAGAAACAGAAAACATTTGAGGTTGTGCAAACACTGCTCACCAATAAATAAAGCGTCCCTGCTATCAACACTATTTTGATCACAAATTCAAAACACATAAGCTGTTGTAAAGAAAATTAACCCTATCCTACCCAAAATCAGCATACTTAGATGTTCACTGTCCCTTCTTTTTAGATTTGCAGTGTATTTCACATTTATTCTTGCTGTAGCAATGCAGTACCAACACAGGATACTGGCGGAAAAGTGACCGAGGTTATCTGCATGTTCAGAAGAGTGATAGCAGGGACTGGAAATTAAGGGAGGCCCTTAAGACATACCCCTAAAGCTTTGCTGGTGTCAGAACTTCACACTTAATGTCTGTCCCCAAGCCAACTATCCAGAAACAACAGCATGTACAAAGGTAACTGCCAAACAAAGAGCATGTGTTCTCAAGCTCTGACACCCATCAACTCCAGGTTTTGTGACAGGAAGGCGTCTCATTCACTAGGAGAGCAAGGAGGAAGCAGCTCTCTACTACCATACCTTTGGTAGTAGAGTAGTACTCTACACTACAGAGTTCTAATACGAATTTTTATAAGGCTAAAGACAACCCATTCAGATACAGAGCCAGGAAAGATAACTGTAATGCCATATGGCACACTTCATGCTGCGGGGAGTTTTTGATAAAAGGCCTGGAAAGAATTTGATGTGACCCAAAAATGTGATGGGATTGTCTAATTTACAGTCAATTATTGAATGGAACAAGTACCTTAACCTCTCGAAGGTTCATGCACTCCTCCCAGGAATAAAACTTTCTCTTCATTCTACGATATTAGAAGGAAAACTCAATTAATACATGGTAAACATCAACTGGTCTTAGACCTTTAACTCTACTTACATCTTAACAAATCAGTTTTTAAAAGATGCTACCTCCTTTGGTACAAAATTTTACATCTCTACACAAGGTACATTCTAATAAAATTTAAAAGCATTACTATTGCAGAGGATTGCCTTTTTTGTGTATCTATATTGCTGCAAAAATTTCAGAGCCTTTAGCAAGTCAGAGCATGCTATTTTTCTTTCTGGTATATAATGTGGTAAAGTCTAGCTGTAAAAAGAATAAGGATTTCAATAGTTATGAACAACTCAGACTAAGTTTTGAATCAAATCTAATGAAGACCAAATTCAATCACTTAAAGGGGTCTTAAACTTTATCATGTTCTTCTTGTTCCTCTTCTCTGTTTTGATTTCTCTCTAGTTTCAATATCTTTGCTCTTTAAGTTGTATTTCTTCATCTTTCAGTGTCCACTGTGCTCTATGTTTCCCTTTCCCTTGTCAGTTACATTTACCTTGCCAACTGCTTTTCAAATTCTGCTTTTCCTTTCAACGCTTATAAGCAACTCAGCTCCAACAGGAACAGACCGTGTGACAGATCTGCTTCCCCCTAAGCCAGAATATAAAACTCTGAGTACAGTATTTGTGTGTAACGTATAGTCCTATTTGTTCATATGCATTTTGATTACGACCCAGTTCTTTCACATGTAAATCCATGCTTCAGGACCAACAGCATGAAGGCTCACATGTACGTACACACACACACACACACACACAAGAGCAGAGATGAAACTTAGAAAAATACCCATCTGCGTAGAGCCCGGATTCCAGAGGGAGTTAGGCACCCTTTGAACATCTAAGTCTTTGTCAGACTTGTATAAATAATAATTCAGTATTACTTACTATTGTAGTAGGTTTCCAGTTTGAAATCAGCTCTCAGAATAGCTTAAGAACTACAAGCCCTTCATGTTGTGAAGGGGTCTGCATTATTTTTGGGTTTGCTAGCAGTGTTTTTGCAGTGACTGTCTTGCTCATTTGGCCACCAGGTCATTTCTGTTCCTGATGACGGACTAGCAATAATCCATAAGCAAAGAGAGTAACAGCTTCTGGTTTGTTCTGTAATTTTTGAGTTTCTACCATGTTACAAAAATGAAAATCAAAGGTGTCTCCAGCAAGGTTTGACCCAGAAAAAATACCCTGGGCACAGAGGATTTAGAATGTTGTTAAAGCCAGCTATTGACTGCTCATACAAAACAGCACTAGGTTGAAAGCTCTTTTGACAAGTACGTCCCTGGGTCATGGTCGGTATTTCAGGACGGTGCCTGCAATGCTTTACAGCTGCCTCTTACCACAACTAGGACAAATAAGCCATTTACAAACCCAGGTCACTACTGAAGCAGCAGTGAAAATCAAGTGGAATTCTCAAGGAATTTTAAGAAAATTTTAAGCTGAAAGGACCAATATGTGATAGCATATAAAAATATAGACAATGGACAATGAGACCCATTGTGTTAATTCTCACTGCAATATTAACATTTCACTGGAAATTATATCATGAAATGCATGTTCAATGTGAGCAGCAGAGAAGGGGGTGCAGATTCCAAAGCAGTATTGCGGAATAACACACATAATGCATGTCTGACTGCACACAGTAGCAGAGCACTGTTACAATAAGCTGATACACCTCACCCTCCTTATCTTCTGCTGGAAGATACAAGGAACAGGAGCTTTGCATGCTGCCCCAATACAACTCCAAATACAAATGTTGCACGGAATATGAAATGCTCAAACCAGCGTGGCCAAGGGATAGGGACCACAGAACGGAAAAACCTGGACCAGCCACTGTCAAGAAACAAATGAAAATACTTACTTTTTAATGGCTATTAGTTCTCCAGATTCAATGCTTCTCCCTAGGAGGACAGAGCCATAGGTCCCATCACCAAGCTGTCTGATAGTTGTGTACTTATTCATGATGAGGATACTTTAGCTGCAAGCGCATTTCAGTCCTTAGTGTTTCTTCTCCGAGTGCAACCAGTTCTTTCTGTGGCAGCATAAATACAGAGCACTCAGGACAGTGTGAACAGTTGCAGGAATCATGTTTTCAAGACTTAGCCTGTGGTCTGAAAGCACAGAACACAATCTGTTTGATTTCTGTACCCTTGCAAGATTGCTTGTTTGCAGACTCCATTCTCCTCCAAGAGATACTCCTCCTAAGCTGTACACAAACACTTGTCTTGGTCTCTCACCAGAAAGGGACAGGTAGTATTAGGCGTAACTGGGTATGTTCCCCAAATCCACTTAGGCTAAAGCACATTACAGCAGGTTTACAGGTAGCCCTAATGGAAGAAACTATTAGTGAAAGCAGAGGATAAAGTTCCATAGCTTGGGGAAAATAGTTTGCTATCAGAAAAATGAAGAATTACAGTAAGAGAGGAGGGAATCTGTTCTAGCCAAATTATCAGACATGCTAAGTCACCATCTCACAAGTCATACTGTCACCAGTTAAAACAAACCAATTTCCTGACTTTCCACAAGGTCCTGTGCTAGAGACATAGCCCTATGTGTCCCCTTAAATGTAGGCCAAATGTATTTCACTACAGTAGCCCTAAGCATGAATTACTGTGTAGAAGTACACATTATCTACCTGATCTTTTGTCCTGATATTGCATGTGTAACAGAATGCTAGATAATAAAGCAATAAAGTTCTTATTTCCTCATTTAAAGTAATCATTGCTAGTATTTCCTACACTTTTATCTAGAACAAACATGACCTGTTCTATGTAAATTAACCATACATTTGTAATAAAACAGAATTCCCCTGCAATGAGAGTGTGGTCCCTGCATTCTGGTTTTCTCCAACCCCCAGAGGACAGCAATATTCGTGGCTGATGACAACTGCCTTCTGTAACCTGCATTTAAACAACATTTCTGCAATTTTTTTTTGTAGAGCCTTAAACATCTCCTCCATTTTGCCCTACTTCACAAAGCCAAATTATGATTATAAAAAGTAATGGGATTATGTTGCCTGAACTCTGAACTGACATCAATGCAGAGCCACAATCCTGCAGATGCAAGGTGTTGTAAAGACCATTTGTTTTCAGTCTGCTAAACCTATTAGTCCCACTAACACTGACAGAGGAACAAAGAAACAAAAAAATATTAGGAAATACAATGTTAATACACCTGTTGACAACTTCACACATCATGTATGAAAAAGAACTAGCATGTCTCTAACTATCTTAAGACACTGGGTAGTATCTCAGACAGGCAGGAGGAATTGCCCTTCAGCAATATCCGTTTGTCTCCACATGCTAATACAGAGAATTACAACTGAGCACTTTAAATTAGAGACCTAATCCCACATTTTGTACTACTTGCTAAGGAACACAGAGTCTGTTCATGGCACGTTGGAGTACCAGTTTCTTTTTGGCTGGTTTTCAGCCTATGCACCTGCACAGCACAAAGCTATGTTTAGGCAATGGTCTGTATCCAGGTTAAAAAGCTTTAGTTACTCAGCTGATCAATGACCGGGTGGCAACTCAGAAGCTTTAGCTCCCAGGCCTTGGCAAAAATTTCAAACAATGACAAAACCTTGCAGTGTCTCCTAGTTGAAAATGTAGTATTTTTATTTGTATCCAAGTGAATAATTTTTTATAGTAATTTCAAACCGAAACAGATGGGACTTGTAGATTTTTCAGCATACACTCCTCTAATGAGAGAGTTCTGAAATTGTAATCACAACAGATGTGATGGCTTACAATCCACAGACCAATATGCTGCCCTGGTTTGCTGTTCACGTGCCCCTTTCCAGTCCCCGTGACCGCAGAGTGGAGGAGCATCTTCGCCCCACATCTGACAACCACAACAAACCAAAAAATGCATAACTGCTAGCACCATGACACTGCTAATAATAGTAATCACCAGTGGCTGTCACGGACAGATTGCTTGTTTGATGTCTCTTGAATGGATGAAGTGGTAAACTTAACTGCCTACTCCTTACTGGGGATACTAATTTAAGCCCCTCTCCTTTTCACAAAACTTGTCACCTTTGTGAGTCCAGCTCTGCTGTCAAATGTGACCAAACCAGACAAATTAACTGAAATACTTCTGAGGCATAAACCAGAAGTAAAGAACCTCCAGTGGAAAAAAAAGGTCAGAAATTACAGATTTCCGTGAGGAATGCAAGTTAAAACACATGCCAGGATGCACAGATGTTAACATGGCTCCTATGGGAAGCGCAAATCCACCTGTGTGGAAACTCACTGAACAAAAAACCTAAGTCTTCTTTGGTTAATGAAATCAGGACCACTTCTTGTTAAGCTTAACAGAGAAGATGCTTTTAAAAACCTATTTCACTTTGGAAGATTTATGTTCTCTCCTCATCACCTTCTGCTATAGCTCATCTTCAACTACAGGACAATGTTTAGTTTATCTAAACCTTGGCCTGCAGGCTGTTTCACCTAAGTGGAGTCCCACTGAAATCACTGGAAAGAGCACATGAGCCTCTGAGAAACAGGTTGCAGGGCTTCAACATGTATAATCTAGCTGAGAGTCTAGTCTGGAATTACAATCTAGGTGCGGTCGAAATCGATGATCTCAGAGGTCCCTTCCAACCATGAAAATTCTGTGATTCTGTGAAATTCACATTGTTAGAGGATGTAAATACAAAGTGCAAAACTGTCCTGGAGTAAAATCATAGAACGGTTAGAGTTGGAAGGGACCTTAAAGATCATCAAGTTACAATCCCCCTGCCATGGGCAGGGACCCCTCTCCCTAGAGCAGGTTGCTCCAAGCCCCATCCAGCCTGGCCTTGAACACTTCCAGGGATGGGGCAGCCACAATTTCTCTGGGCAACCTGTTCCAGGGTCTCACCACCCTCACATTAAAGAACTTCTTCCTAATATCTAATCTAAATCTCCCCTCTTCCAATTTAAAAGCATGTGCTGACACCAAAGAGAAAAAACTAAAAGCCTTATTGTCACCGTACTGTAACACTGTCTTCAGACATTTTCTTCCCAAAGAAGCCAACCAGCAAACCCCCTTTAACAGCAAGCCTAATCCAAAGCATAGAATCATAGAATGGATAGAGCTGGAAGGGACCTTAAAGATCATCAAGTTCCAACCCCCTGCCCTGGGCAGGGACAACTGCCTCCAAGGGTAACTCCAACTCACAACTTCGCTAACATACGCTTCAAATAAGCCTCCTCCCCCGCTGGAAGGGCAGCAGCCCCCGGTACCGAAAGCGAAACCGCCTCCCTGTGCCAGAGCCGCGGAGGGCCCGAGGCCGACACCCACCCAGCGCCCCCGGCCAGGCGCCCCGGGCCCCGGCAGCGCCCTGAGGCTGCCGCCGGCGGGGCGCGGGGAGAAAGGCGTGGTTTGGAGCCGCGGGTTTCAGCCGCCGCTGGTTTACGGTTGTTAAAGGCTTTTGGGGCGCCCCACGAGCTGGGGAGGCACCAGCCCCTGNAGGGGTACGGGGGTGTCCCCCCGGCCTGAAACAGGCGGGTCTCAGGGGGGAGAAAGGCGAGGGGCGGCCGGGGAGCTCCGCCACCACTGCCAGGGAGGGGATTTTGAGGCTGAGCGGGGGCTTAACGTAATTAAAAGAACAATTACGCAGCTGTCCGGCCTCTCGCACATCCCCAAGGGGCGTTCAAGTAACAAAACAGGGGCGCAGAAACACCAAGTTGTGAGCAAACCGCAAGAATATCCAGGGTTTAACCCCTGCCAGAGAGCTTCCTTGCCAGAGAACCACCGTCTCCCTGGCTCTGGCAGGGTCAAGGGAAGGAAAGGGGAGGGATGTGAGGCAAAAAGAGGGAAACTAGGAACAAAAAAGCCCCCCAAACTGGCCTCGAGCAATCTATCATGACATCCAACTGTAATAAGCATGATTCAGTAGGCCTGAGCTTCTTTTTACTGTTCTTCGTGTACGTTTTGAAAGGAAAGCACAGACCTCTTTCCCAGGGTTTGCAAGAGAAGTAACTCAGGAGCATCTAAAATCCTCAGGATTTTACACTGGTGAATGTTACGGTAAAAGAAGGTGTGAAGGAAGTCCAGACAGCTCTGGATACCCAACACCAGCCCGCCCTCTCCTTCCCCATCTAAACAGGGGCTAATCTTTACATTTAGGTTGACAAAAAGTTATAAGAATCATAGAATCGTAGAATGGTTAGAGTTGGAAGGGACCTTCAAGATCATCAAGTTCCAATCCCCCTGCCATGGGCAGGGACACCCCCACCAGACCAGGTTGCTCCAAGCCCCATCCAACCTGGCCTTGAACACTTCCAGGGATGGGGCATCCACAGCTTCTCGGGGCAACCTGTTCCAGTGCCTCACCACCCTCACAGTGAAGAATTTCTTCCTAATATCCAATCTAAATCTCCTCTCTTCCAATTTAAAACCATTGCCCCTTGTCCTATCACTAGACTTCCTGACAAAGAGTCCCTCTCCAGCTCTCCTGTAGCTCCCTTCAGATCCTGGAAGGCTGCTCTAAGGTCCCCCCGGAGCCTTCTCTTCTCCAGGCTGAACAGCGCCAGCTCCCTCAGCCTGTCCCCACAGCAGAGGTGCTCCATCCCTCTGATCATCTTGGTGGCCCTCCGCTGGACCCATTCCAACAGTTCCATGTCCTTTCTGTGTTGAGGACTCCAGAGCTGGACACAGGACTCCAGGTGGGGTGTCACAAGAAGAGTTACGTTCTCTCCTACGGACTCGGTGAAGCCAGCAGCAGAGGTGGCGCACGCTTACTCAAAAGAGATTCCTGCTTTAAGCTATTCCTATTACATCTCACACACACCAACCCATACGAGTGCCCAGCCCAGGGACACCCCGCTTTTCTGTGGCTGGAGGCAGGGCTTCTTCGTCCCAAACAGATGCGCACCCAGGCAGGAGAAAAGCCCAGCAGCTTTGACTCCAACCCCAAACTAGAAGCAGTGTTAAAGTGTTATATTCATGGTCACCTCAGCCCAGCCGCTCTGCCCTTACCTCAACCCTTCATCCCCCTGGCTCCAGCAGACGGGGTGGTGGGGTGTCCCCAGCCTTCCCTCCGCCCTGGCAGCCCCCCACCATCCCCAAACCTCCCCCTGGCCAGGCCTGAGCTCTCCCCTGCCTGGCTCCAGACACAACACCCACCTCTTCGGGTTGCCAAAAGCACTCCAGGCCGTCTGGACAGGCACGGGTTCACAGCTCGTACATGAAGAGCCATACAAACGGTGTCCTTCTAGGGAAAAAAAGAAAAAAAAATATGATAATACAGATTAAAGCAAGGGGTTTAGTCCTGTTTTAGAAAACCCGATGAAGTGTACAGTGAGCACTTAACACCTGTTCGCTGAACTGGGTGGGCAAAGGGCAGGGGACCATGAAATCCACATGACCAAAGCGGCATTATCAGCTCTGCAGCCCCGCTCCTTTATTACCCGGGGTTTAACTTGTCTGTGAGAAGACCGTGGTCTGACCACGGGAACGGCACCTCCCGCCCCTGTCGACACCGGGATGAGGGGGCGGGAGGCCGCCCGGAGGGCCCGGACATCGCCGCTTTCTCTCAGCTCCCGCACCAGAGCGCCGGACCGGGCCTCACCACAGTGGGCGAGGCAGCTTCCCCGCCGCCTGCCGGGATGGCCGCACGGGAGGACTACAATTCCCAGCAGCCCCTGCTCCGCCGCCGGGCGGGACGGGCCCGGAACGGCGCCGCAGCCCACGGCGGGTGTCGCTGGCGTACTACATTTCCCGG
>VXBW01005984.1:1816472-1861739 GCA_013400375.1 Thinocorus orbignyianus
GGGGGCGGCGGGAGGGGCGGCACCCGGGCCCGGCCCTGGCCGCCTGTCGGGCAGCGGGCGAGGCCTGCGGGAGCCGTGCCGGGATGCTGGCCGCCATCCCAGCCCGGTGGCAGGGCCGCCTTCCGCAGGGATCGGGGGGAAGAGCGGGATTGAGGGCCTGGCCACCCGCGGAATCACCTCGGCGAGTCGCTCTGTCCTGCCAGGGGAGCGTCCCGCACCTCTCTTTTCCTTCCCTCAAAACCAGGTGGCATAAAGTCACCTGGAAACGGGAAGGGCTCCCTGGGCCGGGCACTCTGCCTGCTTGAGTTTGGCATTGACCGTACCAGAAATACTTTTTGGTTGAGCAATGCCTTTCTGACTGCGCCTCAGTGTGGGTCCAAGTGTCTGTGATGAGACTCAATCATTTAAAGTTAAACCATTTATATCATTCAGGAATTCTTAAAGCTCCTTACCACCGTGATTAAAACTCTTACTTTTTGACTATTGTTGCTTCTACCACACCAACAGAAAAATGGAGCAACTTCTTTGTTTTCTTACAAAACCAAGAAGGGCCCTGGGTCCATAGGTCCCTGCTTCGTTAGCTTGTGCCTGATCCTTTAGTTCTGTACAGTTCGCATGTAGCCCAATTCAACTGGTGACAGTCACCTTTGAACTGTTCCTGATTTTGGCTTTATTTTGCTGAAATAGAGATCTGAACTATTAAAGGACTTGCCACTACAGGCAGTTTGCTAAGTGATTGTTGTCTGAGGAAATCAACATGCAGATTGCAAAACGGTTAGAACTAAGCTGTGCAAATAAGCCAGTTTTGCGTTTGGCAAATGATTTCTAAAGGTTCTCAAACCAGAATCAGATCAACTCATCTGACTTCTGTTTCAGGTCACACTCTAATTCAGATGCTTACTTGTGACATGTTGACCTTTTGGTAGCTTGACTGGCAACCACTTTTCTCACAGAAAATTGTTTGAACCAGTCATGACACACTAAAGATGTCTCACTTTCAAGCAGGATAAAGTCACTGTTCTGTGTGACAGCTGACTTGCAGCAGGAGGAAGACCAACAGCATAAAGATGTTCAGCTAAGATTTATCTGCTAAGTAGTACTTACAGTACAATATTCTGTGAAGTTCAGAAACTGTAACTATGATTTAAGTGCTGTCAGAGTGTGGACAAGGATGCAGTTTTTACAAGTTGCAACCTACTCTGGGTGTGATCTCATGAGTTGTCTGCTAGTGAAGATCCTCGCTTCAGCAACACCTGTGTTTGCATTTCAGCAGATCAAAGAAATAGCAAGAAGATTCTTAATAGAGATCAGTTTTCCACTTCAGTTAGCCATGCAGTAGCAATGTGAATGAATTGTTTTACTGGTGAATTTAGAGGGATGATCACTTAAGCTACCACTGCTGCCAGAAGACAAACCTTTGAATGAGAGACTTCAGATCATACATGCACTCTGTAGAGGTGATGCAAGTCAAAATTTTGATTGTAATCAACTTCACGTGATGGTTTTGGACAGCTTTTAAGCTGTGGGCTAAGTCTTCATAGTATGGTATATTTTTTGTTTGGATTAAGAGCACAATTAAGTTTTAAAGAGCATTAAATGACATTTTGGAAGGTTTGGTCCAGAGCCATAACTGAATGGGACTCAGAAGTGAAGAAGTAGAGCAGTTGAACAGAGACAAGGGGAAGAAAATCAAGACTCTTGAACAGGTTACTGAAACAAAGTTTTTGAACATGAGGTAAATTTAAGTCAGCTTCATAACTTTGTAAATAACTTCAGCTCTTAAATTAGTTTATTTATGGGCTTCATGGGTTAGAGATTTTAATGGGTGTGCCTTTATGCGCAAGAAGATAGTGTGTTGATTTAGTTTATAAATAACTTCACTAGTTTCTGCATTTTGCTGATAAAAGCAGGCTTTTTCTGCCCAGACTGAGAGCTGACTGGGCATAATTCTGCTGCAAACCAGAAGCCTTGCGCTCTGCACAAACAGAGGTGGGCCTTGTTTGTATCAGCCCAGTGCCAGAATCATGCACTTACAGCACATCCATTTCAGTGCTAGTTTGTTTCTAGACTCTCTCTCCTAAGCCAGTGTAGCCTGGATGCCAAAATAAAGTGATAGGACTGCTGCAACTCGTAGGACATTGACTGCCTGCAATCAAATTCTGGAATAAAAAATCATGACATTTCTAAGTTGTTTTCTCCTTGCTCAGATTTAGCACTGCAGGTATTCTGGTACTTTGGAGCATTCTGACTTACCTGTTTTCTTCACTGAGAAATTCAAAATGTACAACCTTAAAATCAGAGTGTAGAGACAAATACAATATCTGTTTACTTTAACCAACCGACATTGTCTGCAGTAACAACTGTAAAAGATAAATTGATTCAGATATCAGTGAAAAGATGTGCACAGATGACAAACCAGTGAGTTTGTGGTGGTTTGGGAAACCAGAGACAAGTGCTGCAGCTGAACTCCAGGGAGGTGCTTGTCACCAAGACAAAGAGATTGAGCATTGCCTTCACATCAGGTTTGCCAGTATTATGTAGTTTGATCGTGAACTTCCAGATGCCTTAAAACTTTTATGAATTTTCTGACTGCAAGGACGCTTTGATTTCTGCACGTCAGTTGTACAGGAGGTAGAGATTTCTTTACAAGAACTCAGAAGAATCTCACTGATAGAATGTCTCTTGAAGTCTTTTGAGTGCTGTCTACAGTAGGAAGGAGTGGGAAATAAAACTTCTGTAAGTGGTTGTAGTCAGTTGTGGTTATCTTAACGCTAGGTTTGTCTTCTTACAATCTCATTTGGCATTAGATACTTGCCAGATGTGAATTTCAGCACAGGATGGTAGAAAACTGGGGTGCTGTAGCTGCAGGGAGAGATTTAAACAAATGTCTTAGTCTTTGGGTTTTTTTCCTTACGGGCATTTTGCTGCTGTTGTCATTGTAGTGGCTTGTCACTGATGTTCAGAATTAGTTTTCATTTGATTTAGTATAGCTTCCATAAATCTCAGTGTATTTCACAATGAGAATTTATTTGTGTCTTTTTAAGTTTTGCTCTTAAAGGAGCTGTTTAACTTCTGTGTAGAGCCCTGTTAAATTTAGTTAAAGGTCTTATTTAAGGTCTTATTTGTTTAACCTGTCTCACAGCAGTACTGTAAATAAAAACATCTGTCAAGCTCTCATGCTAACTTTTTGTTTTCTTTTGCAATATCTTTCATGTTTAGTTTCACAGTTAGTTTTTGAGATTGCCCATACTGTCCTATAATTTTAATGAAGTATCTTGTTACTCAAAGCACTAGTCTCTTTGTGCTTTGGTAAATATTAAACAAATGAAAACTACCAGTTATCTTTATAATGAGAAGGTAGTGATTACCTTTTAATTTCTTGTATGGAGCATATCACTGTTTCATAGAATCATAGAATGGTTAGAGCTGGAAGGGACCTTAAAGATCATCAAGTTCCAACCCCCCTGCCATGGGCAGGGACACCTCTCCCTAGAGCAGGTTGCTCCAAGCCCCATCCAGCTTGGCCTTGAACCCCTCCAGGGATGGGGCAGCCACAACTTCCCTGGACAACCTGTTCCAGTGCCTCACCACCCTCACAGGAAAGAACTTCTTCCTAATATCTTCAGTTTAATACTGAAGCTTTGGTTTGTGCTTTGACTTGAGATACTGAGTGTGTTTGTTCAGGTATTTTGGCAGCATACCGATGCATGTAAGCCTTCAAGTGATACAGAGCTAGTGTGTTGGATTGATGTGACAGAAATGCAAAACCTTTGTTGGGTTCATAGTGAATTGCAAACAATACCAGTAATTTTAGGATTAATTTTTGTCATCGATTAAGATTGATCTGTGGTGTAGGTGGGTAGGATGGGGAAAAGAGAGGTATGCTATTCTTTTTTACGATGAGTATCTGTGACAGTTGTACGTTGTGAACGTGCTGTAAGGACTTAACGCTGACTCTGTAATCGTGTCTGACTGGTCTCTACTAGGCAGAAGCTGAAGAAGATTGTCACTCTGATTTGGTAAGAACCGATGACAATGAAAGATCTGGTGAAGCAAATCTTCAGGTACGTCTCATACTAGTGATTTTTTACAAACATAGTACTGCTGTTATTTAGACTGTGTTACTTATGCTCATTTATTTACCACACATTTGTCAATCTGACAAATGCTCAGTCTGCCTGCCCCTCCAGAAGTGAAACAGATAAATTTTGGATGGCGTTCGAAGTGTCAAATTAAGTCTTCAGTTATCAGTGTAGATGAAAGAAAGCTTGTGACAGAGTTGGAATTTGTTTGAAGAACTGTAGAAATTGGACAGCTGTTTCTGTATGGATCAAATTCCAGTTTAAGTTGTCACTCTCTTCTGGAGCAGAAAGTTGATAAAAGCAGTCTGGTAGAGAAGTGTGTTCATTTACGATACTAGATTTCGATGTGGTTGCTCCCCAGAAGTCCTGAGACATGTAAAGTGTAACTTCAAAGATGCTGAAAAAAATGCATGGCAAGAATTGCAACTTGCCTTGTTTCACAGAGCATAGTCCTTTCATTATAAAAGAGAAAAGACTGTGAGGTCTTATTTGTATATTGAAATGACAACCTTGATTGTCATCAAGCTTAGTATGATTGTGTACAAAAAATTAGGTTTTCTAAATTTTAATCTCCAGAGCTAATCGACTTGCTTAAGATAACACTGTATAAACGGGAACAAACACCATGACTAGAAAGAATACTTTTCTGTGGAGTCTTAGGTCATAATCTCAGTAGTAGCAACCACTTCTTGAAACATCATTTTTTCTTCAGAGCTGAACAGCCCAGATCAGAGCACTTACGTTATTGGATGACATTGTACAAGTACTTGTGCATTTTTGTGCATTTATTTTTTTTATTTTTTTTTAATTACTATAAACCAATTGCTGACTTTCTGTGTCTAAACTCACTGAAACCATTTAAGACTTGGAAATGTAATCTGTCATTTTGAAAGTTTTTTTGTGCTTGTACTGTATAATTTCTCCTCAGAAGATTCTGTCTGAATATGTGATACTGAATCAGAATGAATTGGGTTTTTTTTAGGCAGAGCTCCAGATGTTCAGAGCTCAGTGGATGTTTGAGCTTGCCCCAGGTATGAGTTCTAGTGGGTTGGAACCTCTGCCATGCAGAGCATCTTCAAGAGGACCTGGACTGAAGTCTGTAGATGTCAGAGTGAAACAGGAGATAGCAAAAGAAGAAAAGGTACAAAGATTAGATGTATAATTGTGTGTGTGTGTGTGTGTGTTAGTATTGCAGTATAACTACCCTAAAAGCTAATGCTGAATTAAATGTATAGAAACAACAGAGGCGATTAACATGTTTTCTCAGTACTAATGGCTTTCCAAATCCTGCACTGATTTTTCTGTATTTTATTCCTGGCTTTATTCTGGCACCTTCTCAGTCTGCTTTCTGAAAGACTCTGGGTAAGGGGCAAGCAGCAGGAACATAGATAGTTTTTTAATTGGGAATTTCAGTTATGCCTTGTAGCACGTGAATATGTCTTCTCCCTTTAATTATGGAACTATTTTATTCATCTCCTTCATAAGCTACAGTAGGTAAGATGAAAAATAATTTTAAGTCAAATGACAATGCAGTTGTATTTAAGAAGTAATTTACTGTATAATTTATTGTGCAGGCAAAAGAGCTTTTCCTGAAGGCTGTGGAAGAAGAACGAAATGGGGCCCTTTACGAAGGTAACGTAGAAGTCTACGATGAGCACCCTTATTGCAGAGGAATCTAACACTCTGATTTATGTGCAAGACTGCGTGGTGCCACTGAACTTAAACTGCAGGCTAATAGTAATTTGAGAGCTGAATTATTTGCGTAACCAAACAAACTTGCTATAAAAGGAACCATCATATCACAATTCTAAGGTTGAGATGAAGCTAAAGTGAGATCAAGGAAGGAATTTCTAGCTTTCAGACAAAACGACAGTATTTTGAAATCCAGCAGTTTAATGAAGCACTGTATTGTTTCTTCATATAGCATAAGCTTATTTCTTTATGTGACTTTCTTAACAGTAATTAGGCAAGGCAGTGTGCTATGTTTCCTGTGCTTACAATTTTCTTCATTCCACTTTGAACAGAACCACTTAACCAATGGAATGGTTCATTGTTTGGTTTTTGTTTTGGTTTGTTGTTTGTTTTGGGTTGTTTTGTCAGGGATTTTCGGTTTTAGTTTATACAGCATGTTAAGATAGATTCTTTAAGAACTCCTGAAGTGAGTGTTTCAATTCAGCGGTCTTATTTCATGGGGTTTACCATAAATATTTTAAATGCTTAGCTTGCTTGCCCTCTTGCTAGCAACACTAGCAAAAATGGAAGTTCAAAGTTTCCTTCCTCATATTTAACTTCCAGAATATACAGAGCCCATCCTAACTTCAAGGCCTGTAGGTCGGTAGTGGAGATACCAGATAACTGATGACTCAATTATTACACCAAGTCTTCTCTTTCTTTCCTGAAAAAAAAAAAAAAGAACACAGAATGTACGTGCCATCTGGCTCATCCACTAGAGATTTTGGCCACCATGGTTAAAGTGCAGGTGCAAAATGTGACAGGATGTGCAAACCAGAGCACTCTGGAAGCTCTTGAACTCAGCCACCTGTTGAATAGAAAATTTCCATTTCCACCATGGGAGTTTTTCTTCCCTTAAAAGGGATTCCTGGTTGCTGTTCCAAATCTCAAACAAACTGAAAGAAATAAAATCAGTTGGTTCAGTTTCTAATTTATTACATGTTTTTACAGGGAAAAAATTACTTTAGGCTGTGGTATTTTGTGTATTTGGTATAGAATTAAATACGCAGTTAGAAAAGACGTCAGACCTAAATCTGATACATAATCTACCAATTAGGAAATTGTGCAGTAGATTGTGAAGGTTCTTTATACCAACAGTTTACAAGTAAATAAATAAAAAAAAGCAAGGAAACCCATCTGTTTAAGCTTTGTGTATATAAAATTAAAGCTATAGTTTCATCTGCTTGAGTGCACTCCTGTGTTAAACACAGCAGTAGAGAAGTAGTAACATCTAACAGTTCAATTCACAAGGGTGTTTTAGGCTTCTGGATTGCATGGGTATGAACATGTTCTTGTCTCAGTTTAATTTGATTTGAGACTTAAAGAAACAAACCGGAACTGTTTCTACAAGTACATCCGTGTGAGGCCTTAGAGACACAGTCCTACACCAGACATAGATACATTATTGAGCGTGTTGGGACGTCTGTTTTCAGACCACAGTTTTATCTGGTGACCTGGCTCAGGTGACCAGAATCCAAGTGACATTTCAGCCTGCTTCTGAAATCTGCTGATACCTGATGTTTGTGAGACAGTTATGTGCAGTAGTGTGTTCCTGTTACAGTACAGTACAGGCCTTGCTGCAAGATTAAATGCTAAAGTTGAGACTGATCTCTGTTTAGCTGGCTACTGGTATTCATCCTCACCAGCCAAAGGATATTACTTGACAGTCACTGTCCCCAACATGAACTCAAGGAAACAGGAAGAGGAACACTTACGTGCTCCAGACTCATTAAAGTGTCAGATTCTCAGCTTCAAAATCACTGATATTTTATTTGGTGATTTGTGTTGTTTTTAAGGGTTCAAACTGAGAGAGAGTTGCCCCCTGGCCATGGTAAGACCACGTGAGAATGCAGAGAGACAAATGCATACATGATCTTAATGCAGGCATTAAAACAGGCTGAATCTGCATACAATGAATCCACGTAAATTAAGAAAGATCTGCAGAGTTAGCTCACAGGAGAGACATTCTGCAGCCTAGATAACCATTCCTCCCCACAGTGTGATATTCCTGGGCCTGTTTCTCTGCTCAGTGAATCACCTTTGGAGTGTTAAAGGCAGAAGTGCTTTCACTGTGCACTAGAAGAAGCCTCGTCTGTCGGGTTTTTTATCGTGCCCCGTAGTCTTGTGCTTGCTACGTGACGTTTTGAAAAGGCTGCTCCAGTCAGGTTCCTCCCCATGAGTTCTATAGCAGCTTGCTTCTGGGCCTCCTGTAATTTCCAGGGCTGTACCACAATTAAATTTACTTGGTTGGTGTCTATTGTTGATGTTTTAAAAGTACAGCAGTATTTTGTTGTCCTTTTCTACCTTTTTAATGTTATGTTTGTCTGAATGACTGCACTGCACCAGGTACCTGCATCATATTTCAAATTCTGTTATATTCCTTATGGTTACTTATAACGACCTTCCTTGTCTTTGGCTTGTTGAGAAGGCTTTGTAAGTGCTGGACAACAAATGAAATCAGGACTTTTTAATGATTCAGTGTAAAGGATTGTACTCCATAACCAAATCAGTATTGGTTAAGGCAAATCTGTAAAAGCTGAAACGCATCTGAGAGACCTCTTTATTCCAAAAGAGTACTTACTCTGCCTCTCAATGAATTTAAACCTAATCAGTTTAGATTAAATAAGATTTACTAAGAAAAGGCATTTTCCACCTTAGAGCTTTTAGCTCTGAGAAAAGTCTTTGCTTTGATGAGCTAGTATTGGCCTGAGACTTAATTAAGCATTGAACCTCTAATTTCAGCCATCAAGTTTTATCGTCTAGCCATGCAGCTTGTACCTGACATAGAGTTTAAGATCACCTATACGCGGTCCCCAGATGGTGATGGAGTTGGAAAGAGGTAGTAAGTATGAAAATTTACTAATTAAGTTCATAAGAGTACTGAAACCTGAAATTTTATTTCTAAAGCGTGTGAATGCTCTGCAGTGACATGCAGTTGTAGGTCTCTAACATTTGGAAAGCTTGTCTGCTTTCATTTCAATAGACTGCTTTCATAGAAAGTTTGCAGGTGGATTAGTCCAAGGAGGACTTTTCTCTGCTGTAGTTCAGAGAAGGTCACAGGCTCCTTTGGAGCCAGTTAAATTCAAGTGGAAGGATTACAAATAGTTATGTTGTTACTTAAAAAAAGAAGAAAGGAAGAAAAAAGCATCAGTCACTTTATTACTTTTGACTTGTGATCTTCAGACTTACGAATTACACATTTAGGATTATCTACAAAACTGCAGATGGCAAAAAGATGGATCAGTAAAAACTTCGTACCAGGGGATATGCGTTGTAGTTAAGGACGGGAGTTTACTATTTGCCTTGTGCTGATCAACACAGCCATATGGGAGCACTTCTGATAAGTAGAGCAATACATCTAGAGGCTCATAGATTGTAATCCCAGTGGTCTAGTCTTTCATCATGGCAAGCGTGCAAACACCACTAGTCTCAGCACACCAAATGTCTAGTGCCTTAAGGTTGACCTACGTTGAGACAAAACTTGAGGATAGAATTCAGGTTAGAGCCAAAACTTGTGTTATAACTCAGATAGCACAGTGAAGACAAGCTTATGATGCAGATCTTCCAAATTCACTGCTTAAAAACATACTGGGAACAACTACATTGTATGAGGATTGATGCCAGGATAAGGACATCCGTTGGTATGTTTTGTCCAGTACCAATCACAGTGTTGGCATTCCCCCTTTTCCAGTGTTGAGGATAACAAAGAGGATGACCAAATGGCTGATCTCCTGTCGGAATTCCAGCAGCAGTTAGCTCTTCAGGAATCTTCAGTCAAACTTTGTCAGCCTGAGGTTGATGTCAGCCAGACCCATATCTCAGGTATGAGATGAGATACGCTGTTAAGAGTTCAGGGGCACAATTTGTAGAGATTTCTCACTCTTGACTATATTAAAACATTTGTCTCTTTCATTCTAAAGCCACCTTTAAAGAAATGTACGTAGTATCTTTTTATTTACTTTTATAGTTAGATGTAAAGTAAAAAAGATCATCAACAAGCTAAACAGATCTTTTCCACATGTTATTTTGATTTTCTTGCACAAGCTTTTCTGTGTAGTACTACTACTAAGTAGAATTTTTCAGAATCAACTTCATACTTAAAAGCAGCAATTCTAGACACTGTATCCCAGTTTTCCTTCTGGTTAATGTTTGAAAAAGTGAAATGTGGGTGGTTTTTTTTTGGTTTACAAATTTTTATAATGATTCTTAAGTGTGAGGGAGAGACAATAGTTCTGTGAAGAATATTCATGTTTGCATTTCCTGGTTTTATCCGATTCTGTATCAGATTTTTGCAACAAATATGTTTTCAGGTCCAGCAAGACTATGTGACAGCTAGAAAGGCTTTTGAAGGTTAATCATTTTCAGTGCTTCAGTTCTAGGATAGTCATCCTGAGACTTCCTCGTGAGATCTAAATTGTAGAGAGTGTTTATCATCTATGAACTCTCTTAAAATCAGGTGCCTCTAAAGCATGTGTGTTTTGCATCCCAAATTATCAGTTGCTCTTGGAAATCTTGGCCTGATCTCCTCTGTTCTGCTCAAGGAATGAAAATAAAGCAAATGTAGCAAGCTGTTCAAATCAAAATATAAACCAGGATTTGTTTCTTATTCAGTTTAACAACTGTGGCATTGTACACTTGGGGAAGCATCTTTTCATCTTTTGCCAGTGAAGTCAAGATGTAGATGTTACTATAAAGTGATCTCAGGAGATGTCTCTTCTGAGCAGCAGTCTTAGTCTCTTTCTAGTTTTATTTTCTGCTTTCCCTCCAGTCCTGTGTTACAGTATCTTTTTTACTGACTCCTTTATAGCAGAGTGAAAATTGTTAAAATCCTGATGTCTGCTTCAGAAGTTAGTAGGCTGGAAGGGATCCCTCTTGGTCACCGCAGCAATACGATAGTCACAGACCTCAGCAGCCCAAGGAAAACTGAAACAATGTGAGGCAATGGATTTGGCTGAATTGGTGTCCTTTATTCCTTTTTACATTTTATTGATATTCATAATCCTAGAATACTAGTTAAAGCTTGGTACAAGACAGGATCAGACCTCTGGCATGGAACAGGCATACTGGATATATTTACTTCCCCTCCCTAGTATGTGAACAATTTATCATAGTAGCTTTTTGGTTTTTTCCTTTTACCCAAGTAAGGGTTAGGACCAGGATAGCATTCTTCACCAGAAATACTATAAGAGCTCCTAAGTTGCCAGAGACCTGTTTTGTACATTGTAGAAATAAATGCATCTACACAACTTTTGTTTATGTTTAGCAATGGTTGGAAATACAGACAGTATAACAAATGTATGACTTCTCAATAATAAAACATCAGTTTCAGGAGATGACGTGTGTATTAGATGAATACACAAATTGGTGCCAAATAACATGTTAGTGTTCTGAAATGTGAAACTTCAGTTTAATCAAATTTTATAGCAAAACCAGCCTCATTGGATTTCTGTGAGTGCAGTAACACAGCTTTTTTTTGCTAAAAATCAGAATTCTGTTAAATTGTGGTCTCTGCCATGGCGTTTACAGCTTGTTACTGTTTAATGTACCTTTGTGTCACTCAGCTATTTTTTCCATTTGATCTCAAAACAGTTATACTATCTAAAATTGTCAAGTCTTATGTGCACGTGGTGATGTGGTTCAAGCCACAGGCTCTGGAAAGCAGCAGTAGATGAAATAAGTGAAGTGTAATTCCTGATGCTATAACATTTGTAAACAAGATTATACACAACTCAAACAACAGAGAAAACTTGAGGAGGCAGAAAGTTGTTAGAAAGAGTTTTGGCTTAATTTCCTAGGGCTTTCTCACTGAAATTTTAATGCTAGGAAAATTATTACATGTTCCTCTGGAGCTTTGATGAGAATTCTGTCATTATCTTGTATTCTGTTGGAAAAAGCTCAACACAACAGTGCTGTGTGATACCATCTTCAATCACTGCAACTGTACAACAAAATACAGAGTGATACCATGCCAGTTCCATAGTAGATAGGATGTTCTTAGGACCTCTTATCCAGTACTGAACCTCACCTGAGCTTATGTAGGAGCTTATGTAGCTTTTCATGCAAAGGTAATGTTACACTCAAGTCAGTTTGAAGGAAATACTGTTCTGCAGACATTGTGGATGTACAATATGTGGAATTTTTGGTATAACACCTTACAGTTGTGGATATTTGCAGTCTAAAACTATGTTTTATCCTATCATGCACTTTTATCTTAACGCATTTTCAACATGATTTTCGTTCTTCCTTTATGTGACCTTTTTCTAATATATAGTGACTTTTAAAATTAAAGATTTTTTTCTTGTTTGTTTCCTGGCGGCTGAATACAGTCTGAAAAATTAGAATTCCTTATGGAAAGTCAGAACTTCAGTAATGCTCCAACCTGGAGTAAGGTGGTAAGCTCTTGATTTACAGGTTATCATCTAACAAGGACTTATTTTCTCTTGGCAGCGTTGCCTATGGAAGTGCTAATGTACATTTTTCGATGGGTGGTTTCGAGTGACTTGGACCTAAGATCGTTAGAGCAATTAGCTCTTGTTTGTCGAGGATTTTACATTTGTGCCAGGTATTGTAGATCATTTATGTAGAGTGAAGCTTCTTTCTGATCTAAGGAGTTAAAAGAGCTCTTTTATGCTTGAGCATATGTAAACAATATGTTGAGATGGATTATAAAGCCATAGAGCAAAAGCAAAATTGCCTGTGTTGGAAAGGTGGTTGGTTTTGTGGTTGTTGCTTTTTTTTTCTTTTTTTTTTGCTTTAGGCTGCTATTTGCATATGTAGGATTATATTGTGCTTTTTCTCCCTGTGGCAATTTTCATATTAGGCTCCTCACAGTGCAAATCAGCTTCTGAATATCCCACTAAATGGTATGTTAGATAGAGGACTTCACTGTAATAAAAAACATTGCTGAAAGTCTAACTTGCTCACCGTGGTTGGAAATCAGAGTTGCAAGGTCTCCAAAATAAAGTCTCTTGTGTTGTTATCCTTGTATGGCCACACAGAGAAGTGCCAGGCTGCTGCAGTGTTGTTCTGCACTTGGCTGAAAATGGCATGGTGTTCTTGAATTTTACTGGGAGGAGGAATTGCTTTGAAGTGCTGCAGGATTAAGTAAATTAGTCAATGTATCAGCTGTTGTTGCTCAGGAAAGTTTCTTTCAGTTGTATCCAGACTAAATAATGGAGTGTGTCACTTAGATGCATAAAAGCTACGTAAGGTTTGCAGGAGACTTATGGGGTGTGCTTTTTTCTCATTTTCACTAGAGATCCTGAAATCTGGCATCAAGTCTGTCTGAAAATATGGGGCAGGAGCTGCAATAAACTTGTTCCATATGCCTCTTGGAGGGAAATGTTTCTGGAAAGGCCTCGTGTTCGATTTGATGGTAAGATGTGCTTTTAGAAACGGGTATTTTACTGTGTGGAACCATGACAGAAGCAATCCCATGGGTTTTATGTTTGTGATGCTGTTACATTTAATATGAATCTGGGCTTTTGAATCTGTAGAGTATTGGTAAAGAGAAGGGAAGAGTGCAAGGGACAAAATTGAAAACTTTAAGTAACAAAAGTGAACTCAAAAATTTTAGATTATTGTTTTTCTAACCTTCATTATTTTCTGTACTTAATTTTTGTTTATGTAGTTCTATCTTCCTTTCCTGCAGGTGTATATATCAGCAAGACAAAATACATACGTCAAGGCGAACAGTCTCTTGATGGTTTCTATAGAGCGTGGCACCAAGTGGAATATTACAGGTAGAACTGTAGTACAATGAGTGAGTGAAATGTTTCTCTCTCTTTAGTTCTTTAAATCCAGCCCTTGATATCACAAACTTTAACTGTTCTTTTCCTCAATGGAACTACTGCAGTGTGTAAAGCTATGCGGTTTTTTTGAAAATAGGTCTTAAGAAATAGGATTTATTAATTAGAGATGGGCTAGAAGCACGTTTCATCCTCAGTTATACCATTTCACATGGATAAAACTTACGAAGTAACAACAGTAATACTCATCCACAGATTTCTTTCCCCAAATCACTTTTGCTTTACATTTCTCTTTTCAGCCAGGGGAAAACAAGTGATTGTACAAGAATTACCTTTTAACTTATTTGTAACCAGCTGTAAATAATCAAGAGGCTGGGCTTTTTCAAGTTGCTGTAAATACCTTGCCATTTACTTCCTTGGCCTGCGTTTCTGCTGTCCTTCATCTTGCATTTCCCAGCTTTTATTGTTCCATCCTGCTGTCCCTCCTGAGGCTGGAAACTGTTAATAGAAGTCATTGAACCACGTAGCTATTTCTGTGTTGTCACAAACATCAGCACAGTGTCTGAGTACTGTATAAATCCATCAGATCCCAGAAACTAAAAAAGTCCATCTGACATTGTCCCTTCTGTACTGATACTGTAATTAAGATTTTGTTGCATTTGTCTCAGTGCTAGGAGTGGAGAAACTTAACTTGAGTTCAGTTTTGATTCCAGAGTAGCCGCCTTCTTTGATTAGAGGTGACAAAACTCCTGAACTTCTGCCCTCTTTCATAACTCTTCATAACTTGATTTTTTAATCTCCAAAACTTGCTTTTGATTTCTGATCTCTTTTTTCCTGTTATGTGTGAAGAAATACGTTTTCAAATCCTATTCCCTGTTGAAGTCTCTATCCTTCTGAGAAACATCCTGTGATTAAAAAGAAAAAACAAATTAGAAAAAGAAAATATAATTTTGGTTTGCAATGTGTAATTGTATTTTTGCAGGTATTTGAGATTCTTTCCAGATGGTCAAGTTATGATGTTAACAACTCCTGAAGATCCTCAGTCCATAGTTCCTCGCTTACGGACTAAAAATACAAGGTTATTGAAGAAAAATATTTAGCTGTATAATTTTCACCTTGCTTTTACCTGGCAATTTGTATTTACTTTTGCTGTATATTCTGTATCCTGGCTTAGCAAAGCAAGATTAAAAATGCAGTGTTATTTATGTTATATTATAGATGTTTGTAGTTCTCTTCTGAGAACTACAAAAAAATAGGGTCTTCATGCAAAGATACCTTTCATTTTAAGGTCCTGATATTGTAATTAGATTTCCTTTGCAGGTTATGTGATTTTAAATTTTGAAAGGAAGTAGATGGAAGAGTAGATGCTATTAGCTGGGTGGTTTTAGGATCCATTTAAAGATACTATTGTGTTACTGACTGCTTTCTCACACATTCTTGACTGTTCGAAGTAAAGTGAAGATGTTGGTGGGGTATGACTAAATTATTGTTTGATTTCTTTTTGATGTTTGCATGAAAGAAAATAATCTGTGACTTCAGAACAAGTTTGAGCTGTCCACCAGAAGTTTGAAAATATGTAGCAGTAGGTTAGGCAACCCAGGAAGATGAAAAGCAACCCTACAAAGTGTTTTCATCCTTCCGTATCATCAGTGGGCCTGCTACTTTACTAAATGCAAATAAAAAAGTTGCCTTGGTTAAAATATATAGTCAGTCTTCTTTTCATTTTTCATTCTTTTGAGACAGAGAGTATTTTTATGTCCTTGACACTATCCTCCTCTTAACTTTTCAGAACGGATGCAATCTTGCTTGGCCATTATCGCCTTTCCCAGGAAACAGACAATCAAACCAAAGTATTTGCCGTAATAATGAAGAAAAAGGAAGAGGTAGGTAGTGAAACAGAATAGAGGAAAAGTAGTATAAGGAGGGGTCTTTTGAGTAAGTTGTTTCTCAGACTGAAGACTTTGAAGGTACCTGAAGTTTGCGTTACATCAGAGAATTACAAAATTAATATCATGTTTCAAATTATTTAAAAATAAAATATAAATAAGCATGGTAGTTTATCTTATATTTCCCCCCCCCAAGATCTGTGATAATCTTTTTATTAAGACAGATAAATATCTGGTTCACGTTTGAGCAGCAGTTCTCCCCCTTAGGCTTAATTGCCATGTGTGCTGCTATTAAGTAGTTTATTAACATTAACAAAGAGAAGGAAGAATTGAGAGGTAATTTTCTGATACCACTTTTGACTCTGTGTGGTTATGTTCCATGGCAGTATATAAAACTGCACAAGCCATATTTGATAATTGAACTCTGATTGATTCGGTCAACTTGTTTACATCACAAAAAATTCAGATTAACAAAGTGTCTGTCAAGAGAAACTTGTGAAGAGTTGGAAGTGTTACACTACTTCCCAGTGAGTTTGCATGAAGTGGGTGGTGTCCTCTACACTCACTTTCTGTGAAAACTTCTGCAAATTAGTGTCTAAATTGAAGCATTTTCAAGGAATACCAGTACCAGTATGAGAGTTTAACAGTCTGTCGTCGCAGTTACTTAGGCCTCAGCATAAATAGTTGCACGGCGTGTTCTTTGTAGGTCATGAAACTTCTTTTCTCTTTGTGCAGAAACCGATTGACTACCACAAATACAGGTATTTCCGCCGTGTTCCTGTGCAGGAAACAGATCACAGCTTTCATGTAGGACTGCAGCTGTGCTCCAGTGGGCGCCAGAGGTTCAACAAACTTGTCTGGATACATCATTCTTGTCACATAACTTACAAGTAAGTAAATGGGGAATAAGAGCAAAGAAGGATAATTTAACTACAGAAACACATGGGACGTTAATTTGTCCAGTACTAAGTACTGAAGATGTAAAGACTGAGACTTACGAGGCTTTAACTGAAAGCAGCAGCTGGCCCTGATTTGATAGATCATAATGAACTTTTACTTTAAGAAATCCCAAGATTTTAGTAATTTTGTATAATGGTATGGAAAGTTTCCCAAGTAGTAGAACTGCAGTATTTTAGCCTTTTAAAGGGTTTGTGCACTGTGTTTGAATGATTGTGGAACTGCATCAGGGCTGAATGACAGCACGGTGCCAGTAAAGGGGTGTGGAAAACATATATTCATTAAACTGTGTTTCTTTTCCACTGTGGATGTGCATGCACGAGATGTCTGCACCCAGCATGTCAGAGCTGCAGCGTTTACAAAGTGTATAATCCAGCAGAGTGAAATACAGGCTTGGGCCTTGTCTTGTAGATTTCTTGATCCAGCATTTTTACAGGGACATAGCTCAGTTATTGAGCTGTAAGTGTATAAAATGTACCAAGTAAACTGCTGGTTGTGGGGAGTATAGGTAACTTCCATAAACAGAAAAATAGCTTTTTTAAAAACTAATATTTTCACGTCTAATTTATGAATAAGTGCCAATATCCCTGACTTTTTTTTTCACAGTGAAGTTTCTGTACTGCTCAGGTTCTGCTGTACGTCTCAGTACAGTGGCATCCTTTTGAAACTAGAATAAGATATTCATAAAGCACAGCTGGGACTGTATGCATTTTTGTCACTGATATTCAGAAATACTTGGGTTTCTTCTGTTTAAAGTTTTGTTAACAGGAGGTTTTACTGCCAGTGTATTCTGAATTCAGGGTTCTAAGTGAAGCAAAGGGGGATTTTTTTACATCAATATTAACATGGGGACAAGAGTGACATTCTGCCTTTTTCAAGTCTTGGAGTTAATAATTAGAATGAAAGGGGAAAGTGGTTTCTTTGATATTAAAATAGAAATGTGTTTTATATAGTGGGATTTGACCAGCATTCAAGAGCTTTCAGAACGAGGCAGTATGAAAGACCCTTACACTCCAGCTGTAGTTTGGTGCACACACTGTACCGTGGAACAGGATTGATTTATTAAGGGACTTAAGCAGCAACTTATGTGGAATTTAACTTGTACAATACTCTTTGCAGATCCACTGGTGAGACAGCTGTTACTACCTTCGACATTGACAAGATGTACACCCCTTTGTTCTTTGCACGAGTGAAGAGTTTTACTGCATTTTCAGAAAAGCCGCTCTAAGAAACACCTTTTCCTCTCACGACCCTTGCATGAATAAAAGGTTGTAGCTAATGAGCCCTTAAGTTATAAATGTGTATATATTTGGAACATTTTAAAATCCTGGGGAATCTTTTGAAGGCCGTATGTTCTCTTTGATTATGAATGGTTGGAATTTTGAGATCAAGCTTATGAATATTAAACACTTTTACTTTGTGGCAAGAATTTGATAACAAAGTTTTGCTGGTTTGTTTTTTTTTAAACAGGTTTTATAAATCAGTCTGCTTAAAATGTGAGTCTTCATCTGCCTGGACACTGGTTTGTCCAAAAGAAATTGTTATAGAGAAATCCTGCTGTCCATGGGACAGTGTGTGTGGTCTCTCTGGTGAAGGTTTGAAATTTGAAGAGGAGAAAGTTGTCATATATCTGTTAAACTGTGTGACTTAAAAGAACTTTGAATAAATGTTTTCTTTAAATTAAACTTATTTTGTTTGCCTTTAAGATCCGGCACTTTGTCAACATCAACCTTAAGAAAAAACAATCAAGGGCAAGCATTTGTGAAGTATAAAATTTGGCTGCAGAGGCACATCCCCACCAGTGCAGTGGTGCCAGGTGGTCACAAATGGAATTAGATCTTGATAGAAGTTGAGTGGAGCGTGCCTTCTCCACAAGGTGGGCATGAAGGGGAGAAGGATGTAGGCAGTGAGTTCTTCTCTTGGGCTGTAGGAGGAGTTTGCTGGGTGCGTGGCTCTGCCTGGGCAGTGTCACAGCGCGATGGTGAGCTGCTGGTGTGTGCTAATTGTTCCAACCCTTCATCTAACCTTGCTACAGATGCTGTAAACCCCTTGAGCATTTGTTGTACTATGATACGTTTTGAGGCTGCTGTAGATGTTGGGGTGCTGTGTACTGCTAATCATGAAGTGTACCTTGAGGTTTGGTGCAGGTGCTGTACGCTGCTTCTCCTGCATACATCGCTTGGGGGTGTGGTGCGGACACTGTAATGCTGCTTATTATCTCTGTGTCTTGGATTCTGAGAGAACTGAAGCTTTTTAGTGTAGTTTTTAAAAGCCATTTTGCATAATTTACCTTCGAACATCTCATTTCAAAATACTGACTTGGACTTGAGGACTAAAATGTGAAAGCTGTGGAAAGAACTATACTTGTTCCATAACTTATAAAGTGTATCTTTGCAAGGAGCTACATGATAAAAAATACATCAATAAATCATGATTCTGAACATGCAATCCCTTGCAATTTCTTATTTTGCCAAGAAATCATTCTTCTCGTACAGATAAAGGTGATTAGCTGGGAGTTACCAGGTGTGAAATAAACGCTAGGAAAGACTGACAAGCAGCATTAACCTCTTGATGACTTTTTATTATACTGCTTACAGGTTATCTGAGAAAAGGAGAGAAGCTTTCTGGTACATGAGTGCTGAATAAAGATGTATGTCTGAAGCTTTGGGCTTTTCTAACCAGTCTTAGAATCTTATTACTCTGCCCTTCGCTGGGCTCTGTCCTTAGGCTGCACTTGCACAATTACTTAATGCAACAGAACCTCTAATAAGGGAGCAGGGTTTGTTCTCATTGCTGAAGGGAAAAAAAAAAAAAAAGAAGTTTGCTTAGAGTATCAGCTTCATGTTTTGAAATATTGCCAAGTTTGTAAACAGTGAAAATAATAGTTATCTACACTTTTGCTGAGGGCGAAAGGTAAAGATCTGATTCTGCCTGCTGAGAAGCATCAAATGTTTTTGTCACAAGAATCAGAGGATGATACTGATTATTTGTTTAGGTATAGTTGGGTCCAGTAACTGAGTTGGATGTAAGAGAAAAGCCTTTCAATTCAAAGCTGTTCTCATACCAAGGTTTACCTGCCGCTTCTGAGCTTTTGTTTTCTCTGGCCTTTCTCTGGTTGTAAAGGAAAAGCTAGCTCATGTCCTGTTATAAACTGAGATGTTGATTCAACAGAAGTCTCAGACAATGATTATGTTAAGATTACGTGAAATATTCACCAGGAAAATTATGTGAGCCTTCTATTGGCAAGACTGAGCTGAAATTAGTATCATTTAACTTTATGCGTTTAATGATACAAGGAAGTCGAGCTAGTTTTGTGTTTTGAAATGCTTTATAGAATCATAGAATCATAGAATGGTCAGACTTGGAAGGGACCTTAAAGATCATCAAGTTCCAACCCCCCTGTCATGGGCAGGGACACCTCCCACTAGAGCAGGCTGCTCAAAGTCCCATCCAGCCTGGCCTGGAACACTTCCAGGGATGGGGCATCAACAACTTCTCTGGGCAACCTGTTCCAGTGCACTACCACGCTCACAGTGAAGAACTTCTTCCTAATATCTCATCTAAATCTCCCCTCTTCCAATTTAAAACCATTCCCCCTCGTCCTATCACTAGACTTCCTGACCAAGAGTCCCTCTCCAACTCTCCTGGAGCTCCTTTCAGATACTGAAAGGCTGCTAGAATTGTCTGGGTTGGAAGGGACCTTTAAGATCATCAGCCTAACTGATAAAAACCATCACTGAACCATGTCACTGAGCAGGATGTCAACCCATCTTTTCAATACCTCCAGGGATGGTGCCTCAACTACTCCCCTGGGCAGCCCATTCCAATGATTAGTAACCCTTCCAGTATAAAAATTTATCCCGAAATCCCACCTGAACTTCCCCTGGCGCAACTTGAGGTTAATCAGCAGATACTGTCTGCTCACATGCAGCTATTAAAATAGTACTTGTTTGAGCAAAGAAATGGGTGACGAGCTAGTTGCTCCTTCCTTCTTTTCTCTTGTGATTTTCCAATAGTCCAAGGCTTTAATTGCTAGAGGCTCTGTGCTCTTATAATTTAGTTTTATTGTCCTTTTAATTACCGCATATTACCGTTGGCCTTTACTAATTATATTAGTAACATGAATAAAAGAATAAAGCATCCACCTATGCAGTCCTTTTCCCCAAGAGTTTATTGTGTGAGTCGAGGCAAGGTCACTTACAAAAATGGAAGGAGGGCTACAAGAGGTGACAGAAACGTGGTGCTTGGAGCTGTAGATCTCTTACACATTGGATAAAGGCAGCTGAGTAGACAGTTTTATGGAGAGAAGATCAAAGGTGATCAAATGTGATGCTGATTTGATTCAATCTAATTGGAGATTAACACCAGTTAAACCCTTGTGTGTGGCACTGGGGGGAGGAATGCAGTGCTCTGAGCAAAGGCCCAGCAGTAGACACTTTCCAACTGGTAAGTTCAGTTCAACTGGTGACTGCTCTTCAGAATTTCAGAAACATGTGGTGTTTACACAAGTTTTTTTTTTTTTTTGTTTAAAGTAAGAAAACAATAAGAGTCCATTTTGATTTTTTTAATCCAAGAAAATTCCCCTGGAATGTGTGCCTGTGCATTGGGAAACTTTTTTCAGTGTTAAAGTGGCTCAACTGTTGAGGTGCTTTCCCAGTTTGTCTTCTGGTGTCCACGATGTGAAAGATATAAAAGGTTCTATACACTTGCAAAACAGTTTGGATTTCAGAAATTGATCTTGCATATGCTTTGCAGTATTAATAGCACCTATAAATAAATCAAAGACTTCTCTCTGATACCTGGTCTGGATTCAGGCTTTGTCCTTTGTGTGCAGACTAGCAGCTTGCTCAGTAGAATGACTTGCATCATTGATGCTTTAAAGGGAGAGCTTTTGCTCTGCCTTACCTCTGTCATGTCCAGAGTATAGTTCCTCAGTCCTAAAGCAATTCTTAAAACCACGAGTCCTGGGTAATGTTGGCTGAAACAGAGGATTTGGAAGAGAAACCAGAGCCTGTTACGGGATGGAACTTTTGGGGATGCTCACAGCTATAAGTGCTTTCAGCTCTGGTAGCTTAGCCCGTTTGAAAGGGTCCAGGAGCACCATGCTGACGTGTGGCTGTGACTCAAGGCAGTAAGAGACAGGTGTTTAGAATTACAGTATGGTGTGATCTTACAGAATACATATTCATAGAATCATAGAATGGTTTGGCTTGAAAGGGACCTTAAAGATCATCTTTAAAGATCACTAAAGATGATCTTTAAGGTCCCTTTCAACCTGAACACATCCCACTATAGAGCAGGTTGCTCAAAGCCCCATCCAGCCCGGTGTTGAACACTTCCAGGGATGGAGCACCCACATCTTCTCTGGGAAACTTGTTCCAGTGTCTCCCCTCCCTCACAGTGAAAAATTTCCTCCTGATATCTAGCTTAAATCTACCATCTTCCAGTTTAAAACCATTATTCATTCTCCTATCACTTCATTCCCTGATAATGAGTCCCTCCCCATCTTTCTTACAGGTCCCCTTTAGGTGCTGGAAGGCTGCAATAAGGTGTTCCCGACACCTTCTCTTCTCCAGGCTGAACAGCCCCAGCTCCCTCAGCCTGTCCTCACAGGAGGGGTGCTTCAGCCCTCTGATCATCTTCATGGCCCTCCTCTGGATCTGTTCCAACAGGTCCATGTCCCTCCTGTGCTGGACACAGGACTCCAGGTGGGGTCTCACCTGAGCAGAGTGGAGGGGCAGGATCACCTCCCTTGACCTGCTGCAGATCACTCTTCTTTAAGATGCAGCTGGGGATGGGGTTGGCTCTCTGGGCTGTGAGCACACATTGCCAGCTCACGTCGAGCTCCTCATCCACCAGTACTCAGAGAATGAATAGATTAAAAAATCACACAACAGGACTGCTTCTGAAGACAATATTCATGCATCTTTTAGGACTGAGCGCCTTCCTACTTTGGCAACTGCAGGTATTTGGACATCTTTTGAAGATGTCTGTAGCACGTTTATTAATTCAGTCTCAGAATGCTCTGAGAAATGGGTGGATACGATGCAGAGCTAAGGAAAGTAAGACTAGTAAACCCTGCCAAATTGAATTATTCTTTAGTGTGGAAAGCCAGGATGAGTAGACATTTTTTCCGCACATTTTAGTTCTGAATGAATTTTCCCTTGAGAAGTTACGTATGAGCCCTGTGACCCCTACATGTTTCCATGCTAAATTTACATCCAAAGTTAATTTATTTTCATTAATTCTACTCCCATAATGGTAAGAGATTACTAAAGTTAGTAAAACAGAAGTTCTGCTTGGTTTAATTTGTAGACTTTTTTTTCTTTTTTTTTTTTTTTTCCCCCCAAAGGAATTTGCTTGCTTGATATTTTTTAATTTTATTTTCCCCCCCCCCCAAAGTGGTGCTGCCCTGCAGGTTGTTGCAGGTTAGTAATAAACAGGAGCCTTGGGATGCAGCTTCCTGGCAGGTGTTTGCTGGCAGCGCTGCACAATGCTGCTGTTCTGCCATCAGGTGGCCTGCCACCACTCGACGTTTTCTTTTGTACTTAATAAACCAAGTATATTTGTTTTGTCCCTACAGCTCATTGAAAATTTGAGAACAAGGAAAAAAACTGAGAAAATGCAACAAGCAAAAATTTAGCGTTAGAGTTGGCCTGCCAAACGTTCAGCTCGTTTGGTTGCTGTACTAGTAAGATGTCCAGGATAGCACAACTGAGCGGGAATACACAGAGAGGCCAGTGCTTCAAAGGGATTTTCAGCATCTGAATCTTCAGTCCTGAGTTTGCTTCCCAGACTCCAGGAGGATGGCCTGCGGATGGGATCCGAAGCAGCCCTGCATGCAAAGTGGGAACATCCTTACCTGAGGAAGGCTGACGGGCAGTCATACCCGCTGCTGCTTGGATAGTAAACGTTCCCAAAGCCATGGCCATCGCTTCGGCCCCTGCCCGGCTTGAAACATTTCTGTTCAGGGCCCAGGTTTGCCGGGTAAAGGTTGTTGACCCCAGCCAGGGCCAGGCAGACGTGCTTCTGGGGGGGTTTTGGCCATCCCATCCTGCAGTGTGTAGTACCTATTTATTGTAGAGCAGCTTTAACCAGGAAGGCTGGATGTCTTCCCAGAAACCAAATAAAACTGGTAACGGTGGATGTGAAGGGAGTACCTCAGCCCCGGCAGAGAGGTGAACCCGTGAGCTGGAAGCACGTTTGTCTTCTGTGCTGATCTCCCCCAGACTTTGGCGTGGCATCACCTGATGACTTTGGGAAGCAGAAAGAAGCAAGCCCTTCCATATTTTTAAGAAGATGCCACAAGGGTGTCTCACTGCAGAGGGGAGTTCAGGAAGCTCCTTCCTACACTGCTAAGAAATTGGGTTTAGGCCTAGTAATTCACGCTTCAGTGTTTATTAACTTTGCTTGGACAATTAAGATACATTTATAGGGACATTAATTTTTATCAGCTCTCGATTGCACGTTTGAAGAAAAAAATGAAACCACAAAATTTTGTTCCTTTTTCTTCCCTTTTCCCTGACGCTCACTGTCCTTGCCTCTGGGCTTGAACTGGTCACACCAACAGCTGACTGCTTGGGGACAACTGGGGACGCAGACACCTCAGGGCTGGTGGGGAATGGGAGTCAGTGGCTGAGGGTAGAGGAAAGGGCACAAATTTCTTCATATTATAAATGGGGGATACCCAAGGAAAAGATCGTTCCTGTTATACAACCTTCAGAAAGGCTTTTGAAATTCAGGGTGCTTTCCACAACTTCAGTGTGCTTTGTTGTCAGTAAAAATCAATGAAAAGGTCTTTAATTTGTTTTGGATAATGTGACATCTGCCTTAAATGGCAGTCACAGATACAGTGGGTTGGTCTGGTGCTGCCTGGAAATTTAATCACACGGAGAAGAAAATATTGAGTACCCTTCAACTCACCTTGAGTACACGTATTAGTAATTGGCAGTGTCTAGACAGATGGTGATCTGGAAAGTAAAGTCTGGGAAAAATAAACTTACAGATATTAAAGTCAGCTGCATTTCCCAGTGGTAATAAAGTGGGAAGATGTGGGGGTTGGGGCTGAGAGGGGTGGAGGGTCAACTTTCATAGCAGCTGACAAAACAGTTGCCAGCAGTTTTGTTTGGAACCTACTCCCCCTTTAAGAAGTGTGCCTTTTCGGACGGTTCACATAAAAACCCACCAAGGTCTGTAGAACCTGAAAAACTACCACAAAACGTAATCTGATGATAAGATGAATATTTGTCTGGGTATGTGCAACGCCGTGAATCAAGTTTTTCTTCTTTCCTCTTGTAGGACTCTAAATCGGAGCCTTTTATGAGACTAAAACAATCAGTGGATTGCCAGCACGTGGTTAATGTTGTTCACAGGAATAAAAAAATAGCAGTGATCAGTGATCACTCTCTAATCTCTGATTAGCAGCATTGCTAATCACCTGGTTCTGTCTCATCAGGCCTGGAAGATGGCTTGCTTTTTTTTGTAACCTCAACAAAATTTAAGCTTACGGCATACAAACAGAGGAAAGATTGCCGTTTGCCCCAGTTTAATGGTCAAGCTTGAATTGAGGTTTTCCAAAAGGCCTAAAAGAGCTGTGCCCTCCTTCAATTTCATGCTCTTTGCCTTGCGGTAATATTTCAGGACTACCAAAATACAGAGGAACGAGAGTGATGAAAGGTTGAAAATGTGGATGAAAGTAGGAGTGTGCAAGTTTTTCAGGAGCCCTTGTGTTTCAGAACCCTGCAGCATGTGCCTGCTGGTTTGGGCAGCGTCTGAATGGCTGAAGACAGGGTGGGCTGAAGCACAGTGACATGTCTGGGAACGGAGCAGCTGTGCAGTTGTGGGGACAGCCCAAAAAATGGGGCTCAGCCTCTTGCTGTGCAGGAGTCCGGGCCATTCTCAAGGGGTCCTTGAACGGGCAAGAGCAAGACACTTGTTTCCAAATCAGAGGAGGAGCTTTCTCATGGTCAGGCAACCAGAGCTGCTCACCTGTAGAAGTGAGTTCTGTGGAGGTAGTTCCAAGTTCTTGCAAGTGTAAACAGGCACTGGCTTTGTCACCGGGACTAGGATGGGATAACAGCTGGTAAAGTTAGAGTCATCACAGAGACAAGAGACAATTTTGATGAAAAGAAGACCACATTATACAGGTTACCCGGATAATAACAACTACCTGCAGCAGCAAATGCCCATGCTGCCCTCACCCTCCAGTGAGCCAGCACCAAAGCCTGCCTGGATTCCCAGCACCATGACTGATACAGGTCGATTTTTACCCAGTTCCCTAATGAAATGAAGTTTTAAGCAGTTATCTTGTTGTCCTGACAGTTCTCACCGTTAACTTTTGAACTCACTGACCAATTTACAAATAAATTTGCCAGAGGGACCAAAGCTTCAATTATACCAAGTTCCAATGGGTTTGAGGACAGCAGGCAATAGGTGGAAAGAAACACTGCTGGTATCTCCGTGGAGAGAAAGCCTGCCATACTATGTCTGTTTTCAGTTTTTATATAATCACAAATGATCTTTATAGTACTTGAATAATTTTTTTATACTGTTCCATTACTAGACCCCAAAGAATTCATGAGGGGGAGTGGCAGAGGAAGCCAAGCTCCATCTTCACCATTTCTGCCATGTTAAAACCACGGCTTTAATTAAGGAGGTATAAATTCTGAATGAGATTTTTTTAAGTGAAATTAACCTCTCAAGGGTAAGTGCGGAAAAAATGTAAATCTACTGTGTGCAGTGACAGGGTGGAGGGAGGAGGCTGTCAGGAGTGTGGGACACCATATTCTCAGGATGAAGTAGTGATGAGGCTTGGAGGAGAGTAGCCCTATGCTGCCTGAGGGGGTGTGGGTGGCCAAGAAAAACCCCCTGACAATGCTAAAAGGATCTGCTTAGAAAAACTTTAAGCTTCTTGCTGCATGATGAGATTTTTCTTCTCTTACTGGAACAGAGCTTCCGAGACACCAGCCATTTAGAACTACTGAAGCACTCTCTTGGCACCCGAAAGGGGCCTTCTGAGAAAGCACTAGTTTTACAGGAAAGAGCAAATCACAGGCTTTATGAGGGGTTGGGCAAGAACAGGGAATGCAGGAGGACAGCCCAGTGGGGAGGCTAAGTGCTACCTATTGACAGCAGGATGCCTCATCTCTGCTGTATGGGCAGTCTGAAGCCTCACCGAGCAGTCAAAGCCAGCGCAGCCCAGCTGCTGCCTGTCTCCCTCCTCTCTCCCTTCCTCCCTCCTGCAGCTGGGACCTGGAGCTGGCACTGTGGGTGACATGCTGCAAGAAGGCCACAGAAATGTCTTTGAGCAGGCTTCTCCTGCAAATCATGGTTATGGAGAATAGTTTCATCTGTCTGAAGATAAACCTTTCTTCCTTACATCTGGCAGTACTGCTGCGTGTAAAGGAGTTAACAGTGAATGTGGTAATTTACCAACGTTAGGCAAACCTTCCCCCCTCCCAAAAGGAGGGCTCCACAAGGTACTGGGAGGGAGCAGGGTTAAGCTGCACTTGAGACAGTATCTTTAAAGGTGCATTTGTTTATTTTCTGGAAGCTCAAATCAGGAGGCTTGTACCTGGCAAGATTTTCAGTGTCATTGCAATGAAGTACTCCATAAGTACTTTCTCTGAGTGTTAAAGCTTGTCAAGTCACACCAGAACCCCCCCTTAAATCAGCTGTACAGCTATTATTAGCTAATGAGCTATAAAATGGAAAGAAAAACAGAACATAACTTACTTGTACTGGAGGGAAAAACCTTCCTCTGCCCATTCCTGGTAGAGACTAGTCCTGTTGGCCAAGAGGAGGAGAGTAGAGCAGGTTATCAGCAACCTGATAGCCTTCAGGTGAGCTTTGTGTGCTTCCCTGCACTGATCTACCATTCCCTTAATTTTAGTGTCACAATGGTGATCCTGTGCTCTGCCACGAATCATGGAGCTGTAATACCCACTGCGCTGGCTAAAGCTTTCCTCTGGGTCACTGCCTCTGAGCACCAAACGCCCCACGGCAAAGGAACCCCCCGGCTGCACAGTGGGAGAGAGACAGTGGGAAGCAGTCCCCGGGTGCAGACAGTGTCCCCATTCCCAGACAGAGCTGGTACTGTCCCTAACCCACCTGCACAAAGAACAACTTTGAGTTTTCATTTCTCCAGGGAGGACTCTTGGCAGGTATGTGGGGTCTCCAGGAAGTTCAGTCCCACTTGGTGGGGTGCTTCAGTGCATAAAAGTGTGGTAAGGTTGGGGAAGAATTACAGTCTGGCCTGAAAGTCTTCTCCTTAGCACATACAAAGACCAATAACGATCAAAGACTCCAGTGGAGTAAACCTGCAAGACAACATCAATGTACTTTTTATTTTAACTCACTTTGGCCAGAGTCTGTTCCTTCATCCTGCGTTTCATGGACCCCAATGTTGGACATTTGTTCTTTTCTCTCCTGTCTTCCTTCTTCCCCCAGACTCTCCTCCAAGCAGAGGGGTCAGTGGGTCTCCAGTCATGCCAGTTTCGTGTGTAGCACCTTGTCCTGCCATCCCAGCCTCTCAGACAGGGAATCCATTCCTCTCTGTGGGGAACTAGGGAAGTCCAGAGGCAATGAACGTGAAACACCCCTTCTCCCCTCCAAAATGTGTTGCTGCTTTTGCTGCCAGCTTGGAGGGCCCTGCCTCTGGGGATCGTGCGCTGCCCAAGGCCATTTCTGGTGAGGCTGAAGGTCCCAGTTTCCTTTTGTCTTTGTTGTGACTTGAGTAGAGGAAATCTGGATGTTTCCCAACAGCTTCTCATGACACTCAGTGTTTACACTATCCACAGACGTTAGTTTGGTCACAGCTGCTTACACGGCAGCCACTACTTATTGCTGTAGGTGCCTGAGTCCAGTATAAGGTTGGGATTCCACCAGCTCACCTTGACACCCACAGGTCCTGTGGGAGAGGCTGCAGGCGTGGGGAGAGCAGCATGTCATTGCCCCTCCATTCCTTACCTGGTGTTTGGGGCAGGAGAAGGTCCCACCAGCTGGTCCCTGCCTTGTCCTGGTTGGGGACATTCTGCTGTGGGCAAAGGGGCCTGATCCTGCCACAGGCATTTACTGTCTCCTCTAGAAGCAAAAAGGAGCTGGGTGCCCAGCTGTCCTGTGGGCTGGAGCCCAGCCGTTGCATGGCTTTGGCCTCTCCTTAAGAGTCTCCACCAGGCACAGAAAGCAACGAGCAAAGAGGATGCTCTCTGGTGCTGTGGTTTGTGTTATTTATGACTGTCTGTCTTTAGAAGCACAAATAGATTAGACAGTTCTTGGTAGCAGAAGACTTACACCACATCACTGATGATGCAGTTGCCAAATGATGTGAAGTTTGAGTCTTGACATAACTGGTTTTGAGAGATGAAAAACACTCATCTGAGCCAAGCCCTCCAAGGGAGTTTTACTTCCTCAGTTACTAAGTGGAAACAGAAGGAATGAGCTCAGAGTGAAAAACTGGCGCAAGTCCTTCCTGGCTTGGCGTGTCCTCTGAAGAGACTATCCTATGCCTCAGGAAGTACTTGCCACACAGGACATCATCTTGCGTTGCTCACAGCAATGAAATAATCCAACAAGGAGAGCAAAGGATGCTTGTGGCACTCAGATTGCTGATGCTGCTGTCTGCAGGACCACAAAGGTCCTGTTCTGCTGCTTCACGGTGTTCCCAGTATGTCAGGCCTTTGGGTGACTTCCTGGATGTGCCACATGGTACACAGCTAATTCAAGCCGAAGCATCTGGAGACTGCAACTGCTATGAGAACAGCTATCCTTACTGTTCCCAGAATCACAGAATAGCTGAGGTTTCAGTCTACCTCACTGTGCACTCAGCAAGCCCATACTTCATCAGCTTGTCTGTGAGGATGTTTTGGAAGACAGTGCTGAAACCCTGGCTAAAGTCAGGATAAAACCCATCCACTGCTCTCCTCTCATCCACCAAGTCCCTCATCTCATTGTAGAAGGTTATCACTTTGGCTAAGAACACTTTGGCTCTTTATGAATCCATGCTGACTGCACCCGATCACTTTTTAGTTTTTCACGTATTTGCGAACAGTTTCCAGGAGGATTTTCTCAGTCACCAACACAGATTTTGATGTGGGGCTGGCTGGCCCCAGATCTTCCTTCTTGTTCCCCAGATCTTCCTTCTTGTTCTCCTTGAAGTCAGGAGTGACATTGCTTTCTTCCAGTTTTCAGGAAACTCTCCCAGACACCATGACCTTTCAAAGATTGTCGAAAGTGGCCCCTCAGTGACATCTGCCAGCTCCCTCAGCACTCATGGGTGCATCCCATCAGGGCACCAGGTTTAAGTGCTCCCTAACCTGGTTCTCCCGCATCAATGGTGAGTCCTCCCTTCTCCAGGAGGCGAGCCATGTTAGTGAAGCTCACCTTGTGAAAGATAAAAACCCCAGAGTGCCTGAGGACTGCAGCAGCTCAGGAAAGGGACACTACACTGAATCAGGGCCAGTCTGCAGAGCTTGCACAAGAGCCAGGTCCATACTGCTTAGCATGTTCAGATGTGTAATGTTAATATCCTATTCACGCTCTGCTTTGATTACTGATTGCAGCTATTTTTACTCTGACACCAGCAGACTTCCTTCGTTTTTTTCTTCTTAAATAAACTGTGCCACCTTCCCATCCTCCTCTGCCTCCCCTGGGTCCCCGCGTCAGTCGCTACTCTGCCACACAAAGCTCGTTCCTGGCACAGAAAGGCCATACCCCAGCTGAGATCCACCACGGGGACCACTTCTACCTTTTGCTTGCAGTGAAGATGAATACATTCTAACCTCTTGACCATAATTACTTAAAAAGTACCAAATCACTACATTGAGGGGAAGCAGAGCACGATTTCCAAGAGCACCAGGTGTACAGATTAGTAAACATCCTAAAGGCCACAAGGAAAGGAAAGTTTTATATGATTACTTGGAGTGTATCCCCTAGAGGTTCCTCAGCTGGAGTCCTTACTACCAGCAGCAGTTTGACACACTTGTTCCAATTAGAAATATAGAGAATGCATTTAGCACCATATTTTAGAAAATAGTCCGTAACCTCGCAGTTTATATAAAAGAGCTTGTAGCCTGTCTGCCAAAGGGGATTTGTACAAGGGGCTGCGAATGAAAACATCTGGCTGTGCTCAATCTGACCTGCAATTCTTTTCATGTGCAAAAGTACAGGCCTGAGGGAGAGGAAGGCCAGAAGGAACGAAGAGTATGTGCCCAGGGCTGGAGGCATGTGGATCAAATCCCTGTTCTGCCTTCTCTCCCCATCCATATGGCCAATACAGAAGCATTTCCCTTTCTCATAATGATATTCTGAGGATAAATACACTGAAAAAATAAAAAAATCAAGGTGTCCAGCTGCTGAAGATAGTTGCTTCTGATTATATGGCTAAATTTCATCTTTAAATGTTGCATGAGTCAAAAAAGAAAAGAAAACAAAACAAACCTAAAAAACAACCAAACCCACAAACAAACTTCCTAAAAGCCGCGTTTCTGTAAGATACAGTCTGGCTAATGTATCATTCTGAGCAGCGTTTCTGTGGCTCTCATGGCCTCAGAAGAGCCCTTATATATAAAAATATTTGCCTCAGAGCAAGCGCAGGGATTGTTCCCAAAGAATTGCCCCTTAAATATCAAGGCCAGTGCTTTCAAAACCACAGCCTTGGGAAATCAGTCAGTGTAGACCATCCATGCCATGTAGGGGTATTTGCATAAGCTTTGGCAGTAGCTACAGCTGTCTGAAACTCTGATAAGCCAGAACAAAACAATTTGCCTGTGTAATCACCCACACCCTCACCTCCTTGCATCTCTGCTGCCTTCCTATTACTTCACTGCACCTGCGTCTTGCAGAAAACCATTTTCTGCAGCAGAGAATCAGGTTACAGTTACCCGTGTGTGGATCCTCATCTATCAATTGGTGTTTCTTCATGAAGCTACCCTGAATAATCTGTGTTCAGTATATTTTCTTAAAATTGCAGGGGATAATGCATTTAGTAGCACCTTTCACCTCTGATTCTTACTGCTGCTCAGTTGGACACAGTAGAGCTAGTTAAAGGAGGCTTAAAGGAGTGATAAACATATATTTCTTTTCACATGTTCCAAATATGTTGCAAAAATATTTTTTGTGAAGGTCAGAGCTGGATTGAGATCTTCATATTTAGAGCCAAAAGAATATAAATTTGGTGCTACATTGACCCACCATGCTGATTGTAGCAAAAGCGAAGGGAGGTGCTGCCAGCACAGAAGTCAGTGCAAGAACATGGAAAGGTCAAACTGACCCTGGCAGCTTGTAAATGGAAAGCCTTTCTGTGTTAAGCCTTAGAAAAATCGTTAAGTCTTAGTTCCCCACTTTTTAAAAAGGAATAACCTGTCCTCCTCGAGCCTGAAATGTGTTCCTCTCAGAAAGATACAGGGCACAACGAACACTGTGTGAATAGAGGCTGTGCCTGCAGGAGTAGCCTTTATTTTAGAAACCTTTTGGTTCAGACTTAAAGGCAAAAAGCTTCCTGCTTCTCAGGCAGGAAGACAGGTTTGCTAGAAATTGTCTTTTAGGGTGGTTTGGTAGCAATGGCCCTTTAGGAAGCCTGTGAAACTCAGTAACTGGACAATATCCATCTTCAAAGACTGGAAGAAATGGTTTATCTGCAGGAAGGAAAATTAGACATGAGGGAAAAATGCTCACAGTTGGGACCGGGACAGTGAAGCTGTAGAACAGGCTGTGGGATTTGTCATCAAGTCCTCTTTGCTGGAAGTTTTTAAAAACAAAGGAAGAGGTTGGTGGGTGTAAAAAGAACTGATGGTACTTTTGTGTGGGAACAATGTCTGAGGAGCGTCCCAGCCACACATCTCTATGGTATGGAATTGAGAGGAGCGGCTGATAAAACAGAGCAGGATGGCAGCAGGCAGAGTCCATGCCCTGTTCAGTCCCTTGCTGGTGTGACCGGTTTGGCAGTAGCAAAGGAATCTCAGCTATGGGACACAGCCCTGGGGGACCTGCCTGTCCCTTGTCCTGCAGCTCACCTCCTGAAGCACAAGCGCTTACAGATCCTATCATTTTCCCTTTTTCTGTCTTAGAGGTGGAGGTGGTTAATCAAACCCTTCATCAAACTTTGTTTCTGAGTTACTGATCTGAAGAATCATCATAAAATGCACCAAGTTTAATGTTAGCATGGGACTAATTCATGGGCTAAATAAAAGTTTGGTAAACTGACCTTCACGTACAACAGTGGACTGTCATTTTGTGATCTACATTTAGATTTTTTCCGTACAAAACAAATCACTACACATCCTCTGTTTCATAAATTGCAATAAACATTTTGAAACCTGCTATAAATATAATTTATTCTTGTCTCATAAGTGACTCTAAACTCCACCCTTTGCAATGAGAGTGATCTCACAGAATCACAGAATGATATGGGGTTGGAAGGGACCTCTGGAGATCTAGTCCAATCTCCCTGCCAAAGCAGGTCCACCTAGAGCAACTTGCACAGGAATGCATCCAGACGGGTTTTGAATGTCTCCAGAGATGGAGACACCATCACTTCTCTGGGCAACCTGTCCCGGTGCTCTGCCACCCTCAAAGTAAACTATCTCTCCAGTACTATTTCCCTAGTTAACTAATATATTCCAAAGTCTTTTTGAAAAAGAGGGAAATTAAAAAGACTGAAACAAAGAAACAAACAAACAAAAAACCCAAATTGTGAGAATGAAATTTTTGATGGACACAAGATACACCACAGTCTGAGGTACCATGAAGTTTTTATTGCTACTTGTTTCATAATACTGTCCTCCCAGACTCATCCCAATAAAAGGTTTATTTTGCCTCAGACCATCAGGGCACAGCTTGCTGCATGGGGAGGGCAGAGCACGGTTAGGACCACGAGCTGGCAGCCAGTGGAGGTAAGTCCAACTACCTTCACGGTGGTTAAAGGAACCAGCCATTAAATGTGGTTCTGGACCTGACATCCCTCAGCTCTTCCTTGAAGAGTGAGGGCCAGTGGCCCCTGAAACCCAGTCCAGGGAAGCAGCAGAGCCTACTCATGCAGGAAAGTCATGCAGATGTGAATTACGGGAAAAGACCAAGGAATTTTTGCCAAATGTCTCTGAGCTGGAGACTAAATTCAGGCAAGAAAATTTGCATTTGGCTTTTTAAAACAAATATAGATATCTGATAGCTCTTACTGAAATACAACTCATGGTAGTAGTCAGAAAAGGGGATGATGTGTGGAAAAGATGCTGAAGGATTCATTACAGTCCACAATAAAGAAACAAAAAGTGCTTGAAAAAGCAGCAAGGCACTTTGAATATTTACGTGTGAAACTAGGTTCAAGCTCTGCAGGGAAGGACTTAGGCATACTAGTGGATGACAAATTGGACATGAGCCAGAGTGTGCAATTTAAGCCCAGAAAGTCCATTAGGATGGGGCTGCATCAAAAGAAGTGTGGCCAGCAGGTCGAGGGAGGTGATTCTGCCCCTCTACTCTGCTGTTGTGAGACCCCACCTGGAGTACTGTGTCCAGCTTTGGTGTCCTCAGCACAGGAAGACATGGACCTGTTGGAACGAGTCCAGAGGAGGGCCATGGAGATGATCAGAGGGCTGGAGCACCTCTCCTATGAGGACAGGCTGAGAATGTTGGGGTTGTTCAGTGTGGAGAAGAGCAGGTTTTGGGGACATCTTATTCCAGCCTTTCAGTATACGAAGGGAACTTTTAAGAAAGACAGAAAAAGACTTTTTACTGAGGCCTGTACAAGAAACAGTGTTTTTAAACTGAAAAAGAGTAGGCTTAAATGGGACTTTGGGTGGAAATTTTTTAGTGAGTGTGGTGAGGCACAAGAACAGGTTGCCCAGGGAAGTTGTGGATGCCCCATCCCTGGAAGTGTTCAAGGATAGGTTGGATGGGGATGTGAGCAACCTGATCCAGTGAAGAATGTGCCTGCCCATGGCAGACTAGATGATTTTTGAAGGTCCCCTCCAACACATGCCATTCTCTGATGATTCTATACAGTAGGTTCACAGGGCTGATCCAGTGGAGGGACTTAGGTCACTGCCTGAAAAAGCTGGAAGAGTGCAGAGGATCACATATGGCAGCTATGCGCCTAGAGGTCATCCATCTGCACCTTCCACAGTCCCACAGTCTTGAACAAACTGAGTATCAAGAGGGATTGAAATACTACCAAACCAGAATGGCAGCAAGTTAGTCTGTAAGAAAAGCTGACATATTTTATTAGATCAATGAAATAGTGGGGGAAAATATGACAAGTAAAGAACAATGACAAGTTTTCAGGCATGAAAGCCTCTCCTGAGACCTACAAGAGGAGCTGAAGAGGTAATTTGGCATGGTAGCACTTTCACATCCACATTACAACAGGGATGGAGAACTAGGCTCATTGCCAGAGGAGGGGGGAGAGGGGACGTTTACACCTGGTCACCGTAATGGGTACAGGTTAAAAAACATGTCATCCTGGCAGTAGCTGAGACATGTACGTCGCCCTCCCTCGCCCCCGTCTCCTTGGCTTCCCCTCGGAGGTGCCGGCAGCAGGTGGTGGTGTGCCCCGCTCGCCATGGAGCAGGGCCCACCCTGAGGCACAGGGTAGGGCGGCGGAGGGAGACAGCTGCCATTGTAGGCCACCGCTGACCCATTCCCCAGAGGGCCAGAGTTATGCCTGAAGGGGCCATGGTCACCCTTTGTCACGGGCAGGACATGCTGGCTGCTGGGGTGGGGGCAGTGCCGGGGGGAAGGGGCTGTGTAGGGTAGGATGGCAGGGCCACAGCAAGACCTCCCAGTGACAGGGGTCATCCCCAGGGACAGGCTCCTGCTCCAGGTCAGCACCTCTCCAGAGCCCCTGTCCTCCCCAGCTGCCCTTGGGAAAGGCAGCCGCCCGGAGGAGCTGCCCAGTGTCAGCTCCTGGGACCTTTTGTTTAAATGTCCCCTAAAATTAGCAGGTTGCAGGTAGGTGTCCAGCTTGGAAAGGAGCAAAGGCGAAGTCTCCCGTGTTGGCGTTGCACCTGGCAGAGACTTGGGAAAGCAAAGCAGGGTTTAGTAAAACAAGGTGTAGCCCGACAACGTGAAATAAAAACCGCCCTGTTCGAGACCCTCTTGAGCACATTCAATTAATACAGGTAACGAAGCAGATGCCTCCTGATAGAGTCGTGCCAGGGGGCTTTAGGGACAAACAGAGCAGGGGGCCCAGATCACAGGTCTAGGTTTCTTTCACCAGTTTTTGCCCAATGCCTGAGTTACACTGTAAGAAGTGTTGTATCTAGCATTCCCAGCTCTGCCAGCCTATGCTGAAAAGTACCCGAAAATGAAAATATGCTCATACATTTGACGCCACAGAGTATTTTTTTTTCCTATGGGGTTTGGAAAAGCCAAGTATGATTTTTTTAAGTTGATTTTTTTAAACTGATCTTTTAACTACAATGATACTATGCTTCAGCTTTTCGAGACTCTACTTGTATTTATAACTGATAACTTTCCCTATCTTTACATTTTTTTACTGCACAAACAGAAATTTAATTAGGGAGGGAGCAGCACACAGGAATTATTCTCCCTGGTCTTTTGTTCTGGACACTTCATAACTTCTTTATTTGCCCTAATTATTGGATTAAAATTTTCCGAACTTTAATTCCTTTCAGAACACTCATTCTGTGCTGCCATTTCTTATGAGGACTTACCAGTCTCTCTTTGTAATTCTTCTTTTGTGTCCGTATAATTATAGCGATTTCGCAGACTGCCAGAGCAGCAAAGTTTCTTTCAGCTGTTCTACACTCACCACGAGAAGAAATTCCAATTACCTGAGGTAGGACCCAGCCCACCTTCAGCTGGGATGCTGCAGAGAATGCACCCTATGTATCGCTCTATTTTGGGCTCATGCACTTTTCTAAAGTTCTCCTCCCTGGTCCCTTGTGAGCACATTAAAATGGAATCTTTTCAGCAGACTTTTTGCTGATTCAGCAACACAGTTCTGCGTGTCAAATCCGACTCCTGAGTTAGCTGTATGACAACCAGTCTTGGCAGAACATGAACATGATGGGTTATTCCCAAGAAAAACCTGTCGGAGAGCCATGAACTGCAAAGCCAGCTGAGGGTAAATGATATCACTCTGACTGCACAGAGACAGATCAGCTGGAGAGCAGGCTCTACAATTAGATATTTATGTCATCTTTGGTCTGTTTTTGTTCTCACAAAATTCAAAGTGAAAACACCAGGAAGATGTTGTAGGAAGGGAAAGATGAAGACATTCTGAGGGAATCCCTTACTGAAGGAATTTGACCTCAGTAAGACCAGAAGGCTCAGGTATAAAAGAAAAAAAGCCGTGTGACTCAGTAACATTTCCTAGGTGAGGACTATTTCAGTGTTCATGGGGACTGAACAAAACCATTGATACAAAAATGATGGTTTCTGTATTTGTTAAAGATTTACACAGTGTTTTTATGTTATGCTTGTGTTTCCAGGTGCTTGTGTCAAGAGGCTGCCACCCGTCCATCCTGTACTCTCAGGCTGTCCCATCCCAAATCAGAGTGTCTCCATGAGAGTCTCTCATGAACTCTGGTTTTTAGTGTACTCCTGAGTATTCCTAGTATAAATAGCTGCAGCTTCTAAATTTGTGTTCCATTCAAATGGGTTTAACTTCCTCTGTTCACTAATCTTTTTCTTGGGCTCCTGGTTCCCCTTTCTTTCCCACATCAGCCATTTAAGAAGTCTGTCCCATAACCACCCTAATTATCCCTTCTGCCTATAGCTGAAGGGGCACTGATTACTACCACAAACACCAGGTTTGGGAGGACGTTCCACGTCTCATACATGAAAAGACAAACTATGTGTGAAGAGCGCTGGTGTACCGCTGCATGTAACACAGCCTTTGCAAAGAAGTTCACTGGAGACAGCCTCACTACTCGACCCGGTTCCCTCCATCAGGCACATGACAGTCCATGCTGCTTTCACAAGTGTTTCCACATGCAGAAGAGCTAATGATGTAACGTCAGTGCTTCTGTAAGTCCTTTAAAGCACTCTCTACCCTCAAAACATTCCTGGAGACCCAGAGAACAAGTGGGGCACACCATGCAGAGGTGATACACCTTTGCCTTATCTACCCTAGCAAAACCCAGTGAAGTTAAGCAGAGGTGGAGGATGCCTTCATTTTTCTGCAGCACCTCTTCCACGTCAGTGGAAGACCTTGGGACATATGTCAGTGTGGAGAAAACATGACCTCTCGCTGTTTCTCCGAGGATGTGGCAGTGCCTCCTGCACCTGAAGGTGCCCTCACAGCCCTTGAGGGTCTGCAGGTGGCCAAATCCTGCTCAGGAGCAGCTGCCCTGCAGGAGATCATCTCTCTCCCTGATGGGCATTAAGTTTATGAGTAAAATAATCCAGGCCTGTCACTGAAGTAACCAGATTTTCTTGAGTAATTGTTGGGGGACTGGAGGAAGAAGGAGTAAGGGTTCCTGGATTTGCCTTCTCTGATTACAAGTATGTTTTGTCAGGCTACCATGCACAGTATAAAATAGACATATCATATAGGTAGTTATATATTGTATTCTGCAGTAAAATGGTACACAGCGTGTGCATGTGTGTATACACATATACAAATCTTCCCCCTGAGTTCAGTTATTGCCAAAAGTATTTTCCAGTTTTCAAGTGTTCATTTGTTAGTTTTCTCATGGGGTGGTAATCAATACTATAAGTTAAATCCAATTAAAAGCTTCTAACATTCTCCTTCAATGCCAATACTGATTAGACTAAATATCTGATTAATTTTTTTCCCACATTTCTTTGTAAATAATTTAATTTCTGGAGTAGCACTAATAAGCAACTTGTAGGGTGGTTTTTTTTTTTTTAAAGGCAAATCTTGCATTTAAAAAAGGAAAGAGTTGGGGCTCTAAAGCTGTGTCCCTGCTGCTGGACTAAACGAGGCCAAGGGCTGTTACCGGTAACAGGGACCAAAAGGCATGGCATGGCAGTGTCTACACTACATCCTGACTTTGGGAAAACCCTGGACCTGAAGTGAAATGGTGCAAGGGCTGTGTTGCAGCCCACCAAGGGCTATTTCTTACAGCATCAACTTGAGATTCTTATTACCTGTGGCTTGTAGCATGACAGCATTTAGGGGCACATGTGGGCTCAAAGCTGGCTGTGTACAGTGAAGGGACCCAAACCCGATGCAACCTTGTCCATAATCCTGCCAGAAAGCGGTCCCTGGCACATGCTGTACTCCTGACAGGAGCCTATGAGCACAGGTTAGCAGTACCCAAATCCATGGTAGGAACCACGTGAAAAGTGATGTGAATGAGCCAGCCGTCTGGCCCTGCTTTGTTTAGCAGTATAGATGTAATCCCCTGCTGTTGTCAGACCCAGAGGAACTTCCAGACAGCAGTGGATGACAGTGCTGGGCAGAGCAGGATGCTCAGGACAGCCCTGCTCCTCCTCGGCCTGATAATGAGGAGACAGAATAAGGAGATGTAAAGCCTGCTCAGACCCAAAGCCCAAATAACCTCCACTGTGCTTTGAACCATGGAGCACTGGCCCCACAATTTCACTGATTGATAATGTTACCTCAATCTCCCGGATTCTTTTCAATCTAGGAGAAGATGGAGAAAAAGCTGTCCTTGCTTTTTGGACTGATCTTCGTGCTTCTGCTTCTAGTTTTGTTTCTGGACGTGGATGGTCATGAGCTCCTTTGGACTTTAGAAAAGATATCTTAAAGTTAGAAACAATCCTGTTATTAATCTTAACGGAGCAGAATTTGTAGCACAGGACAAACTCACACATATGGCTTGATTTAACTGTTTGTATTTAATAAGACTTATTAATGTAACAAATATGTTTCAGATGAAGTGTGAGGGGGTAGAAATTCTCTGAAATCATAAAGCCAGTGTACCACATTTATGTGCAGAAGAGACTCCCCACACTAAGCCCACACCGAAGCCACAAGGTCTTCTGCAGCCTAACTGCAGTAGTGTCCTCGCAGTCTTTTCTATTCTTCTCACATTAGAAATGTTTATCAGAAGATTAATTTCCATTGGCTTCCATGGAGAATTAATTTTATTTAATCTGCCCATAAGTGAAAGACTGCAAAACAGGAGATACTTCGGTGGTTATGGTACTAAACTAGGACTACCGCTTCCAGGAACAGAGTCCATTATTTAAACACTTGGATATACTGTTTTCCATATATATGTTATGTATCATAGAATCATAGAACGGTTAGAGTTGGATATAATGCATAGATGGCATTTTCCATAGATAGTCCCTTGGGTACAACTATTTCCTGCTCTAAGATATGCTCATGCTTATGAGTGGTGGCTTGCAGAAAAGGTTGAGCTAACATGGCATTTCTGACCTTCTGAGGATTCATTGGTTCCTATGTACCTGAGACAAAGTGTTTCAAAATCAACAGGTTTTCATGGGAGCCTAAACGAAAAATAGAATATGCTGTAAAACCACAGTAAATAGGATAATTTAGATTGGAAGGGACCTCTGTAAGTCTAGTTCAGCCTTCTGCTCAGACAGGACTAACTTCAGAGTTAGATCAGGTTGCTTAAGACCTTGCCTACTCATTGTGAAAATTTTTCTCCTTAAAGTCATTTGACCTTGTCATGCTCAATAACACTTATTTGTTGGAATAGTGTCCTTAAAGAGTCTTATAAAACAGTCTTTAAAATAAACTTGCATGATGTAAGGTGACTTTATACCAACCTGAAAAAATATGAATTGGCCTTCATGCCTCCAGAAGTTGGTAACTGGGTAACCACCATGGCCTCGGCAGGAAAGGAGCCGCAGCGGTCCGTTGCAGTTTGGGCAGCATTTCCCTGGAGCAGAGATGGTGGGAAATGTTTTCTGTGCACTCATCAAATGAATCCCACGTGATATAATGGTTCACTGATGGTGAATTGCCACTTACGGTTTGGGGCTCAGAAACTACACTGAGAAAAACTACATCAAAAAACTTCAAAACAGAAACAAACATCAATATAAGCAAACTAATTGTTGCCTTTATTCTGTTCCATCATTAAATATTACTGGCAAAATATTTATATTATAGACTTATTATAATTTTGTTATTTATTATCATGGTCAGCTCTAGTTGTTTTTGACTGGCAGTATCTGGAACGTCATAAGTGTTCTTGTCTGATTTTTCTAGAGGACATCATTCTGACCTCTATGAGTGCTTAAGTAATAATACCTTTCTTTAGCCATAGTGTTCATCACATCCAGAAATCAGTATGTGCTAGCTCTACTGAGCAATCAACAATTGTTTGAAATCATCTTGTTTAAAGTATGCACGCAGTTCAGGTTCTCTATTTGCATTATCTTGCTCTGATGACATGACTATGGGGCTTATTTTCCAGTCATCATAGTTTATAAGTAACTTATTTCCTACAAGACTTTCCCAAGCTCGTCTTAGGCCCATGTAATGATGAAGCCAACAGTGAGGTCAGCAGGAACAGCATAGCAGGAGGCTGCCTGCACTGCTCAGCTTTCTCAGTAGCCTCACTCACGGGCCTAAGAAGGCTGAGAATCAATCTCTAACCATCAGAAAGAGAGAACAAAAAAGAAAACAAACAAGCAAACAATTCCTCTCCCAGTGGTAAGAAATGTAAAATGCATTGTTCCAAAAACAAGAGTTGCATTTCAAATAACGAATTGCAGTGGGAAGGTTTTATAACGCAAAAGGTGCCCTCTACTTGGATTTCTCTTACGTTGTGTTCACTTACGAACTGACATATAATGAACAGACATCTTCATACTCACGCTGTTGTTTTTGCCTAGCTTTATCACATATGGCTGGTCTTAGGTAAATCTTCTTCCCATCCAAGGTCAAGCAGTCGTTGCTGCAGACCACCACCCCGAGGCAGGACTTTTTCAAGATGCGAGAATTGTGGTTATTGGTGTTTCTCATTGCCCAGCTGCTGTGATGCCTCTGAGCATTTTTATCCTCTGAGCTATAGATATGTTTTACGTAGGAATCTGGCCATTCTTGAAACCAATCTATCTGTCTTATGTCCTGTGGAGACACCAAAGACACTTTTTAGGCTGAAGAAGAGAAGAGCTTGTGCAAGAGGCCAGCAGACCTGGTCCTCTGCTGGGTGTCCTCTAGCCTGGGTGACCCCAGGATCCTGGCAGGTGATGCTGGTTGGCAGGAGGGACCAGTGGAGAGAAGGCAGAAGAAACTCAGCTCCCCAAGGCTCCCTGGGAGCCCCAAAGCATCAGGAAAGGCTGGCCAGAAGTGGTTCTCACTCACCCAATGGTCCAGCTCCATACAGGACCTCCTCAGGAGAGGAAAGGGGGGAGGCTGATGCAAAATGGCAGATACTTTCCTTGCAGGCAGGATTTAATACCTGACTAACTTCTGTGAGCTTTCATGGCAGAGATCCCGCTTTGCCTTTCAGGCCATTCACAGCAGCATTAACACTGAATTGTTTGGCTTGATTTGGCTCAGCTCGCTGGGAAAGGGGGCAAATACTGACTCAGACTTAGGCTATGCCCACAGTTGTAGGTCTTCAGTTCTGGACTTTGGTTCATTTTGGCCTAACTGCCATGAAAGACTTCCCTGGTGACTTTTCTGAATTCCAAAACGGAGAAACCTGACATCCTGGTCAAGTTTTATTTCTTTTCACTGTTACGGATTAGCAAAAAATAAACATGCAAGGACAACACTCTAAGGAACAATAAAAATAAAACTCAGTGGGAAAAAAAAAACCATAGCAAAGGACCAACTACACATCAAGTCAGTGGGCACAGTCAACAGCAAAATGCTGTAGGCTGTAAAGCACCTAACATACCTGCTGATGGTTTTCAGGGAAAAGGTCTTGCAGGGGGTTAAAAACTTAGTAAGAATTTCCTTGAAATTGCCAACCCCAGCCACTGAGAGCTGTTACAGCAGCATGAACAGCAACTGAGAAGAGAAAATCTCCGGTGCTCTCCCAGGAGCCATCAGACAGTGTAAGGAAGGGTGTGGAGGAAGCCTCCAGGCTGAAATACAGGTGAAGGTGACCTTGGGGTGGAGGACAGGGAAGGGAGGCGGCCTGGGCCATGGAGGCTTTCAGCAAACAGCAGCAGCACAGCAGGGAAGAGACTGGGATCAGGTAAGCAGCCAGGGATGGGAGGTGAAGGGCAGAGCTGCGTGCTGAAGGACTGCAGCAGGAGGAATCTGGCACAAATATCCTGAGATGAGGGACAAGGGAGATGACACTGGTGTGCAGGGTGTTGTGCGCTTTCAGTGGAGAGCCTGGTTGAAGTTTTTAGAGAAGAGGACTAGAAAAGGACTGAGGAAGGGAAATATCACTGTTCTGCCTCTCAGCAAATCTCTACAAACACAAAGCAAGCTTTTCCTAGGCGCGTATGGAAAGCCAGCCTGCTTGCCTGGCAGTCAGTCGTGGGTGCTGTGCTCACTCCTCATAAAGCACTACCCGGGGCACAAAGTAAGTCCTGGACATCTCTAATTGAGCACCCACAGCAGGAGATAATTTTTTCCCCCTGCTTTCTCTGCACCTCATCCATCAGTGGAGTAGAAAGGCAACACATCTGCAGCATTGCTATTTTTCATGTATCAGCAGCTCTTCCAACAAGACATTTAAGGAAAAATTCAAGGAAATGTCAGTATTTGCTCAATATGTTCTAGCTTTTCAGTAAAACACTGTCCCGTACCTTGAGGTGGCAAAGAGAACAAAGGCAATGAGGCATACATAACTGAGAAAGCGTTTAAGATCAGCGGTGAAATGGAGATGACAGGTCAGGACTGGAGATATTTCTAAGACACAGACACATACCTGGGGAAGTTTGATGTCGTTGATATCCCAACTTGTCATTTCTCCATGTCGGGAAGCAGAGTCCTCCTGCTCCATAACTACATCATCTGCACTTTTCAGCATTTTCTAATTCCTTCCCAAAGTTAGCCAGAAAGTTTCTCCTGGCTGCTTTTGATGTTGACTGGCTGTCAGCACTCTCAGGCAGTTTACAACCAGGAAGCTGTTTCCTGAAGCTAAATGATAGAGAGGCTGCTCATTAAAGATAAAAATCAATGTTCTTCTGCCAGAAAAACTTGTTCCATTAAAAGTTTTGCAAGCCTGCAATGCAATGGAAAATATAGCTTAGAGATAGCCTGCGAAGCTACAGAGGCATCGTCATCAGCAAGCAAATTGTGCCTTTGTCATCTGTTTTCTTTTGCTTGATCTTCCTAATACCAAGTTTATAGTCACGTAACTCTGCTCACAGGCTCTGATCTGAGTCTGGCTTAGTATTTCCAGAGCCAAACTGACTGAGCAGCCCAGTGGCTGCTAAGGGTTCCTTGAGTCGCTGCTTACCCACTAGGTATTTTACACACTGCACATGACAAAGGTGAGCACAAAGAGGGGACCGCTGCATCTGTTCAGATGAAATGGTGCTCAACCATTTCAAACGTTGTTGGCATCTCTGAAACTTAACCTATTGCATGAGGGAAACGTAGAAAAGGAGGTTGGGCTTTCAACATTTTCCTATCTCAACAGCAGACCAAAAAAGTCCACCAAAGTATGTTTCCTAAAACCAACAGTTTTTGCCTGAAATCTTGTAAAGCAGGTGGTTGCCTCACTCTGAATTCCAGTACCAGTCAAGTTTAATACCGTATCTTCAGGGTTCCTACACATGCAAAAATTTTGGAGTTTGTTTCCTTTGTCAAGAACCTAAAAAGGAAATCAGCAAATGAACAGGCCAGTTTTTCTTTCTGGAAATTAGGAAAGCTTCAATGGTTCCAGGAAGGTCACTGTAATTTATTCTAATTAAGGATTTATTAAAGACTACTGACTAGTGGGAGAAGTAAAATTTACTTGATGCGATTCTATTTCATAGACTTTATTAAATCTAGTTTATTTTATTGTTATTTCTGGTTCTTCCATATGCACAGCCCTTGGAAAGTGACTTAAACTTCATGCCCTTAGTTTACCCATTTAAAAAATATCCATGATCCTAATTTCTCATGTTATATTATCAACTCTAAAGCAATAGTTTGTGAACATTTGCAGAGCACTTGAGATATTTGGCTGTATGGTGCTCTAGCAGCACAGTCAGAGTTCCACTTGGTGGCTCAGGCTGTGTTGGTGGGAGAGAGAGAAGGGTACAGCAGAGCATCCCCCATGGAAAAAGGACCCTACAGAGGGTGCCTGATAAGCACCAGTACGCTCAGGAATTTGAACTGAGGCTGGTTCTTGGAGGGTAACTAACCCATCACAAGTTCAAATAAGATGATGAACCAAAGGAGAAGGGACCATCAATCCTCAGAAATACAAACAGTTGTAAGAAAGGTCAGGTCTTCGTATATTTTTATATTGTGTTACAGTGAAGATGGAGATAGTCCAAAAGAAACATCAGCTGCATTGGAAAACTGTGTCGAATGTACTAAACAAATGGCCCTTGACTATTGTGTGCTCCAGAACATGAAATGATTTGTTCTGTAGTTCAAAGTGATAATCTCCTTGCTTTTAAATTTTATCTTTTCAAATTAGATGGCTTGGGAATTTATTTTTAATTTAATTCTTATTGGAGAGAATATTTCTTCCTTTATGTTGTATTGTTAGAGATAAAACAATAATTAAATGACCTTAAAGATTAATGAAAGACAAATAATTTCATAATAATATGCACAAAAAATGAAGTTACAGAGAATCATACATATTTAGCTACTGGTAGGTAAAGGCTGAAATAGTAGCAAAAACTTGGAGCAATAATTGCAGGATGATGTGGCATATTACATTTCTGACTGTTATTTGTGTAGTTTTCATTATTAGTAAAGTGTATCAGCTTTATAAATTGTAAGGTCTGAAATATTCTCTCTCCTCTCCTCTCCTCTCCTCTCCTCTCCCCTCCTGCCTTGCCTTGCCCTGCCCCTCTGCACCTCCT
>VXBW01005984.1:1861747-1896775 GCA_013400375.1 Thinocorus orbignyianus
TCCTCTCCTCTCCTCTTCTCTCCTCTCCTGACTTGCCTTGCCTTGCCCAGAACAAATTGTTCTGCTCCTCTGAGATGAAAAGTCAATGTTTAGATGTCAACGCTGAATTATTTTGATTTGGAAAATACATGTAAGAAAAAAGGGAATTATTATATTAAGAAGGAATGATGTAAGTAGCACCTCCGTTTGGTGCTGAAATGTGGTGCAATTTGCTGTGCTCAAAAAACAGTGAAAATAATGTAGTTCTTCTGCCCCTTAGGTTTTTTTTTTTCTTTTTTTTTTTTCTCTTTTTTTTTTCTTGCAAATGCTCATGGATACAGAAGATAAACAGCTGAGTGTAGCAAGGTTCTGGTTTTGGTCCAATGTTTAATGCATCTGTTGATAATCTCAGAAAAAAAATGAACAGATTGTGAAAATATATCTGAATTAATCCTTTAGAAGAAATTACGTATATTTCACCTTGACAAAATAGTTCATCCTTAGAAATACTTATCTCTCTTAGAGAACTGCTCTCAATTAACTCATGAAAGTGGCTGAGGGATCCGTGTTGGCAGTTCCACAAACATAAGGTGTCAGACAAAAAGCTGCCGGGCTGTTGAAATACAGAAAGACTGCAGTGAAGAAAACTATGGCACTACTAATTCACAGGCCATCGCTGATATTTCTCTTAAGATATCTGCAAAAAGACCAGTCCTTCCCAGAAAGAGGAAGGGCTCAGGGCATAGGAAATCCATAAAAGCTGGGGTTGTTCCCCCTAGAAAGGAGACATGTAAGCAAGGGCACTATTAAAATGACCTAAAATAAAGAATGGTGTAGAGGGGGTGCTTCTCCTCATTTAACTGCCCAGGGACACAGAGTGAAAACAACTGGCAAATTCAAGAGTGAGGCAAAGAAATACATTTTTCATTCACTATATAATTAGTATCAGTTTGTCTAATGAAAGCTATTTCCTCTGCCTACAAGCTTTGCCCCACTTACTGATTCAGGCTCTTGTGCTACAGCATCCCTATTAGCATTGCTGTACTATGTCATGGAGATTGAACTCTAGGCAAGATTCAAAAAGAAATCAAAAACATAGGAAGAAATAATATTTGAAGATCTACTATTTAATACTTACATCTGTGTAACATCTGACATATGTTATATTTAGAAAGATGTTAAGCCTTATATTTTATGACTTATGGAAATCTTTAACTAGCCAGGCTTAGGAAGGTTTCTTCCATTTTCCTTAGAAGTACTTGGTGTTGACCACTTAGGAAAAGGATCATGAATTTTTAAAAGAGATTATGCATATTACTAATTTACATGAGCCCGCAGGTTAAATTAATTCAATGCAATCTGCAAGATCTTATCTGGAATGACTGTCTTACAGATCATAACCACAGACATGTCCGGAGTTCTTCAGCAGTCATCTACCACAAGAGATCAAGGACTGGAAAAAACCCTGGAGCCCTAAAAAGCTTCTTGCATTCAGGCTGGGGAGGGCTGTACAATCCTGCAGGGCAGTGCCTGGGGAAAATAGCCATCTGGCTGCAGAGGTTGTCCATTGCCATCTTTGGTGGCCAGGCTCTGCTGAAGGTTGGTAGCTGGTGGCAGGAATGCGTGGATGTTGGCTGTTACAGAGCGGTCACCAGGTCAGGCTCCTTTCTTGTATTGTTTTACCACCACACGAAGAGGGTGCTTTTGTCAGTGCTCCCATCAGTCTTCCTTTCTCTCTCTGTGGTGTCATCTTGCAACTTTAGCTGATGTCAGGTGCAGTTGGTGACCCTTTACATGGGCTGAGTTACCTGTCCTGCCAGCAGCGTGTGTTTTGCTGCCTTCCATGGCTGCCTTTGGGCCTTCAAGGCACGTGATTTTCCCTGACACTGAAAGGTTCTCCCTGCTGATGGGAGCTCTCCTATCTCTCCTCCCCTGCAGACACTGGTCTTTGCAAGCTTCTCGTCTTTCTTCAGTCCGCCTTTATTACTGCAGAGTTTCATGTTGCTGCACCACAGGGACCAAGGAATATGCATGTTTGGATGACAGCTGCATTATACCAAGGTGCTACTGATATTCCTTTTGAGATGTTTCTCCAGATTGGCCTAACTTTTTTTGTTTGTTTGTTTGTTTGTTTTCCAAATGCATTCTATACACTTATAATTAACAATTTTATCTTCCAGCTCAACCTTGCTGTTAGATCAACTGTGGCAGCAGGATGAAATAATGTGAACAAACTCCCAGAGATGGAGCATAACCTCACACACACAGACATGTCATTTGTAACAAGAAGACAGTTTTGGCCTCTGCAAAAGTGCACTGGGGCTGCTGCTTATTTTCTGGAGACAAGCTTTGGTTCCCAAATGCCCCTGATGTTTCCTCAAGTTGCCTCTATATTCAACATCATTTGAAATGCTTATGCTGTCTTCACCATTCAGTATCCAAAAGTGGAAGCTTCTCCCCTGTGGTCTGGCTCTTTGAAGGGAAGATAGATGCATTTTGAGAGAGAAGTATTTTTAAATCCTTGGTTGGTTTTGTTTGTCCTCTGTTTCTTTTTAATTATTTTCTTGAAACTGGTCTTGCTAATGCCCTTGACATCAGAACTGGCTGATGATCTTGCATTTTTGTTCAGTTACCATATTTCTGAACTCTGGACTGCTCTGGATAAGAAGTTGGTTGTAGGTAGTGTAGTACTAGCTTTGCTGCTCCAATCACATTCAATGAACACTTTCTAATTTATTTTTTTTATTTAGAAGTTTAATTTCCTACCCCTGTCCAGGCATATTTTTTTTTCTAGAAGAGCTGTCTGAAACGATATATTCTGCAGGGTTCTCTGATGGTCACATCATGTAAGAAAAACACGTTTGCACTATAGATCATAAACCAGGCCGGAATTCACCTCAGCACTCAAACACTGATGAATGTCATGGGCTCTTTTTGTGTGTGTCAGGCTACAAAGATGTCGTTTGCATCACTTTTGCCCTCAGGGGGTTAGGTTTCTTGGTACAGAGTCTCAGGATGGCTTTGTCAGACTACTTGGGAGGTGCTATGTACTGTCTGCCTGTATTGCACAGAAGGGAGATGCACACACAGACCATTGTGCTTCCTAAGTGGACTAAAATCCAGCCGATGGGGTTCTAATTTCTTGAACTGCTCCAACTCAACACCTTGCAAACATCTGAGTTTTTCCTGTGTGTCAGCTGAATGATATCTCAGTCAGTTGCAATATTCTCGTTTTTCATTTTCTGTTTACTTCCTTGGCTCTTTCCAGCCAGGATGCAGTTGTAGGCATCATTTGCCACATGAACTTGATGCTTACACACTTGGATCACACATAGGAAATATCTCAGTCCCACTTCTTGAGGAAACTGATATTTGTTCACGTGTGGGATAGCTCCCAACCAGCATTCTCAGCCGATAGCCTGGTAGTTGTATGACATTACTGAACAGGATAGTATGAATAACTTATTAAGTGTTTTAGCATTGAATGCTAGAAATGCATCTTCCTCCGCCCCATGAAGAACATAGCTCTGAAACATCTGGGTCCTGAGCTCTTTTAAATCATCTGTTAGGCGTGCTTCAGTGTATGCAAATAAATGTTTTATTTCGTGATAGCTCTTTATTAAAGCTGTGATCTCGAATGCTTTGGCGGTGAAGTCTAGCCTTCTATTCACTTTATTATCTCTAATTTTTTTCTCTTAACATATCAGACACTCTGCAAAGCATGTGCTGTTCTAGACATCCTATTTACTTCCTCAGATAAAATTCATGGCAGTTAGTCCACAAATGCAAACCCATCATGGTAATACCATAACAGCATTAATATTGGGATGGTGTAGTGGACTTAGGTGTGGATAAAATTTTGGTTTAACTTGTGCATCTTGCTAACTGTATAAATTATCTTTTTGTCACTACGATCACAAATTTACCTGCTTTAATTGAAATCACTGGCTTCTATGGCTTACTTAAAGTTGTAGTTGGAATGCTTTTTGTGAGTCTTATGCTTAAAAATTGGAATATCTTAGTGTCAGTATTATAATGTAGTCTTAAAATGGCTTCAGTTTATGGCCATTCTGCTTTCTTCTTTGCATTCACTCATGTCGTCTCTTGATTTGGCATTCAGCTTCTCATCTTGTCTTCGCACCTGGTACAAATACATCTAATTTTGTTGTTCTGTCTGGCATGAACAATCACATACATGCAAAATCTCATCTTGTGGATTGACACTTACTAATGGACATGGTGCTTTTCTCTTTCTTGTAATTCTGTAATTTTTCCTTTTGTGATTTAAAGAATATCTAATTGCTAAATTAGTTGTCTTTCATGTCCATGTGCTTTAGAACAGGAATTTGGTATGTCGCCATGATTATGGTTTTTCTTGTTCCCTCTCTGTTGTTGTAATATGCATTCTAATTTTTGTGCCGTAGGAGCTGATTAATTTCTGCTATCTCTGATAGTGTGCTCTGCTTTTTTTCAGGGTCAGCTGGAGTATTATATCTACTGAATCCATCTTCAGCTGCAGGTAATTCCAAAATAAATTCCTATTAGTTAATTGTGCCCTAACTTCAGAGCAGCCACTCTTTCTGGTATAATCAGCTACTCTGGTGATCCCATATGCACATCATGTTCCCCTTTCCATAGACTACATCATCTCACAGGCTCCAGTGTTCAGGTAGAATTATAAAGAATTATAATTATTTAACTAATTTAGACTTTGATACATTCAAGGATGAGAGGAACTGTTCCATAGCCTGGCCAACTGACAGGAACACCTTATGGGAGAAGCCAGGTTTCATTCTGGCTTCTTGCTTTGCAACCAAACATAGGTTGCTTTACTACTTGGAAAACACAGCTACTCTTCCAATTGAGTTGGGCTCAGAATCCAACAGATCAGTGGAAATTATAACAGTGACACAAGATCAGGTATTTGATTCCAGGTCCTATCTCTGATGCTTTTAGGAGAGAGGAATCCCAGCTGTAAGCCTAGGCTTGGCTGTCTGCTATAGCCTCCCAAGATGGTTTCTGTCACCCCTTGGAGTCCCTCAGCTCTCTCCAAGCCATTGGACTCACCTAATCCAACCAACAAAAGATGCTCCAATATCCTCTATTCATACATTTTCTCCTTGGCCTTCATAGCAGTCCCCAGCACCTATTTTTGTCGGTCCCCAGCAAAACTCAGTAAAGGCCAGCTGCAATTCTGCCTTATGGGGAACTGAAGACAAGCAGAATGCAGATATGTATGTCTACCTGCATGGGCAGTCCTTGCCTGTAATGATGAAGTGGTAATTATTACCTCTTTTTTTGCCAAAATTATGACCAACATACTCTTTTCTTGTCTGGATTCATATTAGGACACCTATAACTCCAATAAAATAATCCAATGATGCAAGACAACACCTTGTTCTCTAAAACTCCAGTGGACTCTGCTGCAGTTGAAGTCTGAAAGAAATGACAGCAGCATTGCTCCCCGTGTCAAGTCCCTTGGCCCTCTTTCTCCCAGTCACCTACCCCCAGCTATCTGGAGAGGGCAAAATACAAGTATCTACACCACCTGCAGCTTTTCCAAATTGTGTTTTTCTTGTAGAAAATCAGGCAGTAAAACTAGTAGCCCGGGATGCCTGGTTTGTTCTTTAGCTCTGAGGCTGACCTGCCCTATTTTGCCTTGATTGAGTCATGTTTGCAGAATGACTGACTACCTTATCAAGCACTCACATGACCTGAACCCCAAGCTCACTTAAAGCTGGATGTGTCTCTATAAAGTCGTGTATGTGGTTAGGTACTGGTATTACCAGGTTGCTCTGCCATGGTTACTTATCTCCGCTGGCAGTAGTTTTCTGTCTTCCATCATATCGTGACATGGAGAATTTCTTTCTGCCTTTCTGCTCAGTTTGATGGATCTCCGAACAGCCTTGCTTTAAAAGTCCATCCACGAGTGGCATGGTATTGCAGGTTGTTCTGAGCCTGCTCCAGACAAACCCCTGCCCTCTCAGAAGATGGGCCCTGCCTTTGAAACTGAATACAGTACAGTTTTCAGCATATCTAATGACATGGTGCAGCAATTTTCTGGTAATCTGATGACACGCTCCAGTGGTTGCCTAAGTATCTGCTGGCATGCTGCAGCACCAACTGCAGAGGGAGGTTAGTGAGTATCCGTGGGTTTCTCCTGTCAGCACAGAAGGACAAGCCTGTCTTTTGTTTTCTCTGCATTTCACTTGTCCACTTGCCCTTCATGAAGATGCATCCCAACAGCTTGTTTCTGCCCCGGCTGTTACTGAAGGAGAACCTCTGGACTTGTAGCTGTAACAGCAGTGGGAGGGCACTGTGTAGCATGGTCCCAGCCCCACAGATGTAGGGACCTCGCTGCTGGCATTGACGAGGAAAAGCAGAGACCAAGGACAGAAGGAACAGCACGGCATGCATTGAACACATGCAAGTTGTCATAGACTGTCCTGAAACCCCAGACCTTGACATCAGTTCCTGTCTGTGGGGCCACCAGGAAGAAAACAAACAAGGAGTGGCAGCAGGCAAGGAACCCGTGTGTTTGGACAGAAACCTGCAGGGACGCCCACAGCCCATGGCCTGTGTTGGGCACTGCGTGGTGTTATTTATACATCTAAGCTTTATGTAAACAATCTACCTGTGCTGCTCTACAGCTCACTCCAAAGCACTGAGACCAAAATGACTTTGCTGCTGCTTTCTTAATTACCTTTCTTCTAGCTGCATTTTAGCTAGTTGTTTCTTTGAGGATAGTCTAATTTCGTGGCAAAAAAAAATGCCTTTTTTATTGTTGATGTGCAAGTGAAAATTGCACCCTTCCCAAATTACAAGGCTGGTAGGCAGATGTTTTTTAAAATGAGAAAGGCAGAGAAAGTCAGGATGTTCTTTGTCTATTCCTTCCACAGTATGCTCATGACTCCAGTTCACCTTGACCAAGGCAGCAAATTGATCTGGAAAGCTCCATATGAGGAATTACACCTTCAGGAGTGCTGCTAAAACAGTGGTGTCCTAGTGCCTCTGTCTGGTAGCAGTTTTCATACCTTCTTCAAAAGCACACTGCCTGCGTCCTGGTCAGACACAAATTCCTACTGCTACCCACTCCTCACCGAGTGAGTCCTCTCTCCTTTCCATATGGATTGATTATGCTTTAGACTTCTGGCTTTGCAAGTGATGATTTCCATTCCTAGCCACTTGTTGCCCCACTGATTCTCCTACTCATATAAAATGTTAAATACTTTAAATATCTAAGTTTTAAGTAGGCACAAGCATGAGATTCTCTCATAAATTCCCTTGCACGTAAAAATACTGTCTTCTAATCCTGCTGCTATTGTGCATATTTGGGGCACAGGAGATTTCTAATACCTATTGTCCCTTAAGGCAGTCGAATCACTGAAACGAATCCCTAGAAGTTTTTGTACAGAAAAGGAGAAAAGCAACATCAAGAAAAGTGGCAGTACTGTCTACTGGCATTAAGACCTGGTCCTGGAGCTTTTCTGAGGGATACGTGGAAAGTGGTGATTGGGACTGGGTATGAGGCCTTTAGTAAGTAACCATCCCAGAGGTGGAGACCACTGCTGTCAGGCAACATCTGGGCTCACCAAGGTTGGTTTCTAAGCTGAAAAGCTCCTTATTTATATAGAAATGACTTGTGCAAAAGGACTTTTCAGCCATGACTATAGTAACTACTACAACGTCTATTAGTCACATAATAGTGAAAAAAACAAACCAGAAACATTAAACTACTTGCAATGCAAAGTTTAAGTGGTTACTCATTCAAGGAAAGCTGCCTCTTTCACTCCAATTCAGCAAACTCTTCAAAAGGAAAAAACCCACAGCTGAATCAGTTATCTCGTTCCAAACAAACATCTTATTTGGGAAAACAATGAAATAAATGGCTAGATTTGGGATAAACATCTACTGTTAAGATCATACCCACCATGTTAAGATCATACCCTCCGTGTTATGCAGCACAGTGGGAAAACAGAAGAGGAGAAATGGCTTCCTGCAGGCGTGGGATGCACAATGTGCCACTGCACATCACTCTGGTCCATTTTCTGTCACTGTCTTTGGCAACCTACGGAGAATGTTCACAAGGTAAAATGACTTCCAATCTCCTTAGAACCCCTCCTTGGCTAAACAGGCCCGGTAAATACCCACAATTAAAATGCTGTGGGGCAGTCAGCTGCTGGTTTCAGTTTTCCTGCTTCCCTTTCTTCCTTGGTACCAGCTCTTTGTTAGAACAAAACCCAGAGCTTTGGCACAGTCTACAGGCAGCAGAAGAATTGGCCTGACTTTCAGGATCTTGAGAAATCAGCAGTTTCCACCGAGATGCTGCAGATGCTCCAGCGTAACTTCAGGAACCGCTGTGTCACCTGAGTGTGCAAAGGGCAAATCCCCATTTGAACCGGGTGAGAAGGGGAAGCAGCAATGCCTAAGCAACAAGTTTGAAAGGGACATTTATAAAGTGCTCAGGTTGTTCTGGGACCAGATGTTTTCTGCTTGTTCTGGCTATTACTAGCTCCTGTTTCATATGATGTGCCTTCATACTTAGCACAGCTACAGGAAATTTTAAAAATGCCCCAGAATTGTAAAAGTTGGGAGAAAAAAACCTGTAAAAGTCTGCTGAGCCCACTGCTTGGCTGAATTGCAGCTTGGGGCTTTCTGCTCCAAGTTGTATGCAGTTTGTGCCCAAACGCCACACGTTTTCCCAGTTTTGGCTTAGGGTGGCTTTACTTTTTTATTTATTCTTTTTTAGGGGAAAGTGCTCTGTGGTGACCATAATAAATAAGAAATGGACACCTGTCTTATGAAAGATCTCAAAAATTACACTGGAAAGTAAACACTACACAGCAAAAATATGCTTTGTAGTTTTCAGTGGTAAATGAGTACCAACCCTAAAATGATTTGAAAGTCTCTAGAACAAGTTGCCAACTATTTCCAGATAGCTGAAATGAGCTGTGCATGATGAGATCAATAACGAGACCAAGAAAAGATGTATTCTATGCAGTTTCCCATCTATTAGATTACTCTGCCTCTCCAGAGGGAGCCTCTGGCTGCTTCTTAAGGTCACTGAATCATTTCACTACAATAAATGATCTCGCTAGCTGGAAATGTTGGAGAGGCTCCCTGTGCCTCCGTGTTGATGAGTCACTTCAATCCCTGCACTCCTGGGTGAGAATGCACCACACCCAACCTGCCCCGCCGCCCCGTCCTTTTTGTTTTCTTTGTCCTCCTCCATGTTCTTCCACTTTCCTCACAGCATTAAACCCACAGGCATCTCTGGACTTTACAGTCTGTGGATAGAATGAGAATAGAGCTCCAAAAGAAAGCAAAACCCCCACCAAGCATGGTAGTCTTTGGCTTTACCACTTGTAGGCACTTACAGGAAGGAGTCAGCAATGTTCCTGCAGGGCCCTGGCAGAGCAGGAGCACAATGTGTCCTGGAGCAAGAACAAAGCTGTCTCCTGCACCACTTGAGGCTTGGAGACAGCACGTGTTGACAGTCAGGACATTGAAAAGTGTGCCAGTTTAAGGGCAGGTGACACGCATGGTTTGGCACACCATGTAATCAGTAACAGAAGAAAGAGGAGGTCTCATTAGCCACAACTCTGTCACAGAGAGAAGCAGCATCTCCAAACTGTGATCCAGCAGAGCACAGACAAAGACCAATGTATTTTTGATAAATGCCCTTATTTCCCTTGATAGGAGATTGCAGGCTCTTCCATTGGTGAAGCAGATTCCAAAAACATCACCTGCAAGCCCTTGGTAACATTTTCTCTCCTTAACTCCAGGTGTGCAAGACATTTCTCTTCCAGCTTTGTTTTCTATTTCAACTTTATAACTTGCCTTCCTTTAAAGCTCAGTTCCCTATCTGACTGAATCCTTGTGGAAGATAGATACAAGTAAGCAGCACTCTGTTACTAACAGGGTAGTTCAGCAGCACTGGTGACAAACCAGTATTTTGACAGTATTGTCACTTTTTTCTTCTATGCCTTATGGCACAGGGGAGCTTTGATGCAATCCTTGGGAGGCAAGGTGGCTTTGAATGAGGGTTTTCTTGCTTGTAGGAAGCAGAGCATGGAATAAGGAATGGAAAGAGTAGACAGACTAAGTGCAGCCTGAATCTTTGGTAAAAAGTTAAGGTAGCTGAACAGAGACAGGATGAAGAGTAAGGGACTTAGGAGGTGAGGGTGAATTTTTCTAACAACAGGTATTAACAAACAGGGAACACAGAACACCTCAAAATGAATATGAAGCTGCTTGTCCAAGAAGTTGAGTTTTATTTATTTGTTTATTTACTGTTTAGTAAGACAGAAGAAAACCATGTCAATTTAGCAGTGGCTGTGCTAGAAATGCGTAAGTCTGGGTGGTGGAGCCTGACATGAAGGACAGACATAAACACAACACTTGAAACAGATGAGTACAAAGTGTGAGCTCTGACCATCATGTTTTCTTCATAGCATCTTTCCTGAGCTCCAGAGAAAAGGTAAAAGCTATGCTGTGTCCGGTGGGGAATATCCAGGGTAGAAACCCCAAAACCCATTCAGGCTAGTAAAAATCAAGCTAAGTTTCAGGTATCTGGAAAGTTGTAATTTAGCCCTCCTGGACTGTACTCAGCTGAAACATTCAGGAACAGAAGACCTAGCTCTGGAAGAGAGTTGGTGGCCCTGGAGCAGGACATCCCATGAAGCATTAAATCCAGAGGAAAGAGAAACAGGAACTGTTTGGTGCCGGCCTTTGCATGTCAGCACTGCTCAGGTGAGGTAGTGGGGAAGAAGACAAGGGGAAGGTTGTGCTATTTGTCCTCTTACTGCAAAGTTCTTTTTTAAAAGTTCAGATTTCAAGCTGTTTGCTTTAGGGTTACATTTACTTCCTTCTCTTAATCACTCTTAGAGTTCATCCATGCAAAGAGGTTCCTACGCTACAAACTTGTCCCTGGCTTTCCACGGCAGCAGCTCTGTGCGGACATGCTCGGCTTGGCCCGAGTCCACATTTTCAGAGGAGCAAAGCTATTGCAGTTACTTCTCCCTGTAAACAAGATCTCAGATGTCTGTCTCCTCTTGCGCTCTGTACTGCCACAATCACAGGGTAATTTGGGTTACAGGGGCCCTCTGGAGATCACCCAGCTAATGCAAGGCTAGCTTTGAAGTTGCAGCAGGCTGCTCAGGGTCTGATCAGCTGAAATTTGCACATCTCCAAGGATAGAGATCCCACAGCCTCTCTGGGAAGCCTGCACTGGTCTTTCACTGTGATCACTGAAGGATTTTTTTCAGTATATATTTAATTTGAATTTCCCTTGCTGCAACTTACGCCTTTGTCCTTTCATTGTACCTCTTGATCTTCTGCTGTGCCCCTCCAAGAACCTGCTCTTCCTCCTCTGTATCGCCCTCTATGCAGCTGAGGACAGCAATGAGGTGTCCAGCCCTTTACTCTGTAGCTCCCTGACTCTCAGTGCTCTCTGGAGGACAGAGGACCTGGAAAGACAGACACTTTGCCAATAAACCTCCTCAAAAAGTGAGGACAATTGAAAGACTTCAGCCATCTGAACTACAGACAAACCACACTATCACAAGTTGTCTAAAAGCCCAGTGGAGTCAGGGAAAAAGGTCACCCCCATCGAACATTAGTGGGCTGGGTATCCAACCTCACTCAGTTAGAAGTTAAACATGGGAACTCATTCAGTTCTTGTGCTGCTAAAGGCCCAGGTAGGATTTGATCTGGGATCTTCAGTTTCAAAGGACAAAAGAGTCAAGCCACTGTGTCCTCTAAGTTTGCATCTTGCAGACCTCTTCATTTCCCCACCAGATTACATTATTTTTAGAATGTGTTCTGTCTCCTTATGACCTGGTTTCTTCACATTGTACCACGAATGATTAATGTACAACCTTTCCCTCGAGAGGAACCTGCGTCTCAACAGCCAGCAAAGTTATTACAGTTCTGCAACTCAAGTGCACTTCTGGTCCAATCATCAAACATATTTGTTCTCATTATTTTGAGAGAAAATTGCTGCACTGAAGAGATTTGATCTTTCAGCAGCTGACAGGACAAGGTTTGCTTTACAGGTGGCTGCTTTAGCATGGCAAACATCAAGCAGGCTTCCAGACACCTAAGACCATGTATCCTCTTTCAATTTATGTTTTAGTACTGCTTGTAGGAGAGTATTTTTGTGTTGTGTTTCCCCATAAATCACTTTGATAGAAATGGAGACATTTCTTTTTTTTCGTATGGAAAAATCTGTGATGTTTTCAGCAAAAATAACTGGGAAAAAAAAACCAAACAGCTAAAATAAATAGCAAGGAAAGGTTGTTTTGGGATCTCAGTGACACCTCGTGTTCAGACAAGGGTCACAGTATTCCCCAGGAGAGGGTTTTCTGGCATTTACCAGACCACTGCAGTGTGTACATCTGAAGGGACAGTATTTTGATGCAGGAGCATCATAGAGGGGAAAGAATGAAAATTCACTCCCAGACACCGGCCATCCTTGCTCCCCCAGGGGTGCCACAGCAGAACACAGGGCTGAGAGTGGGCCTGGGGAGGTTGGTGGGACTGAGGAGGAAGACCAGCAACTATTTTCCTTCCTGTTCCCTTTCCCCCATACTCCACTGTATTTCAGTTTTCCTTCTGGATGGGTCTCAGCTTGTGCTGAGCTCCCATTGCCCAGGATGGAGATTAGGTCCTGGAGAGAGGTGTTCCCCCACAACTCACCCAAACTGCTCAGTCCACATGATCACCAAGAGCTGCAGCACTTGTTTTAACATGAGTATTGGAATGCTATTCTTGATCCTGCTCAGCAAGAGTCACCAAGATTGGAGACAAGAGTTATAAGGTGCAGAAGATCTTTCGGTAAGCAAAACATTGCAAGGTAACCTGCTACAGAAGGTGCTGCTAGCCAACAACAACATCAATATATGTGCAGTTGAAGTCCACCACCAGGTCTTATACAGAGAAGAGGAAGGGAGGCAGCACAATTGCTAGCTGACCTGGTAATCATTTGACTCCCAAGAAGCAAAACTGTGCCTGGATGATGAATGAGGACATTTGACATAAGGCCAAAGGAAGAAAGAAGTGAAGACAGAGGACATGAGTCTTAGTGCTGCTCAAAGGAAACCTACCTTTGCATCAAGCCTGAGCTGCAGCTGCTCTGCAGAGAGTAGGGATGGTTTTGAGTCTTCACTGAGCACCTACTGCTGAGACAGACAGTAAATGCAGCTGATCAGAATACTGATCTGATGTCATGTTCACATCCATGCAGAATCTCCTTCATCTTGCTGAATATAAGAGCAATTCAGTTCATATTCTGCAGTTTCTCTTCCTATCCCTCTCTTCTCAAAACTGCCACCAGGGCACCCTGCTTTCTTGCCCACTAGAGCATTTCTCCTCATTTTTCTGATTTTTCTTCTGGCAGTTTATGTGTCTTCTGCTTCCTCTGAATATTTTCCACTGAACTGTGTTCTTGTTTCCTAAATAGCCTCCTGCTTTGCTCAACAGAAGGGGCCAACAGTGGTCTTTCCCCAGTGCTCCAGCTGTGATCTCTGGACAACTGCAGGACGTTCATTATCATCAACGCTACTTAACGTAACTAAATGCCTCCATCTCTCACCACACTCTTTTAGAAGATCACTCTTTCTATAATCCCATAATTCTGCACATTTTCAGGTTTGCTAACAGCAGAGCCAGGCTGATCTGCACAACCCTGGGGTGTCAGAGGAGGGAGGATGCTTTGCCCTGTAATACAGAGGAGCTGCTGTCCTCACACCACCCTTCCTGGTCCTCCTCCAACAGCAGAGGTTTTTGGTTTGGCTCACCCAACTTTATCCAGTATGAAGCACAATAAATACTGGATAATATTAAATAACTACCAGCTGTTTCTATGTGCTGGACAGCTGGTGATGTATTATGCTAGTAGTCATTACAAGTTAATGTAAAAATATATTTTATTTGAGATTTAGGCTGTTTAATGAATTCATTTGTTGTTTTTTTTTCCCCTTCCTTAAATGCAGTCATTCACCTCTACCTACTAAAATGCTCTGGAATATTCCTGGATATCAGGATACACAGATCTGCATTCTGATTATTTTAATCAAAATAGTTCCTGTTTTTCCCCAAAAGCCAGCGCTCCCAAGGTTATTCATGTAATCAAGGTCAGGTGCGTTGTAAAAGCCAGTGTGTAAGATACACTTCCTTTTAATCCCCTCTTCCTTTACAACCCCTGTTTCTGCACTAGGAAAAGCTCTTGATTACAGAGTCTTTGCAGCGGTGAAGTAGAGGGCAACATGCTGGTTTGTTCTTGTCTCTGTTATGCAAAATTCATTATACTCTGATCACCTGCACTGATAGGAACGGCTGTGCAGATGTTTCCATTATAGAACAGGAGCTGTTTACCTAATACCTACCTTTCTGTCCAGTCCTCCTTTAAGAAAGAGTGAAACGTGGTCTTTGAAGAACATAGTACAGTGCAATTGCAAGGAAAAAGTCTCCTGCTGTGAAGTCTGTATCCCAAAGTCAGTATTTACACACCACCCTTGCTTGTACTAAACGCTGGCGTTTTGTCCCTGGTGTCAGCTCCAGCTTTTCATTAAATAGTTTTCATGAAGTCCTTCTCAACAGCCTGTCCCCAGCTGTCGCCTCGCAGGTGCCTCCAGGAGAGGACACTGGTTTCCAGAGCACCTCCTCCAGTGCACAGCCCCAAGTTATTCCCCCCACCCCGGCTTTTGGGTCCCCGGGCCACCGGGTGCTTGCCCTCTTCACCGGGTGTCACAGCCACCTCCCCTGCTTCTCCTCAGCCAACAAGGCTGGCAGCGGCCCTGGGTTTAACCCCACCTGGCTTTTGGAGCACTTTGTTCCTAAACCCCAGCCCTTGCTCACGTCACTCTTAAACCTCTTCAAAATTGTCTGCGTAAGAGACAAACCCCCTCTCCAAATGCTGCTTAGAGCTGCTCTATCCACTTTTGAGGCCAGAAGGCAAATTTGGGGGGTTTTTGCTTTTTTGTTTATTTTGGCGTTGTTTTGGCAGGGTAGGAGGGATGCATTTTTCTTGGGAGAGGTTTGGAGCGGTATTTGTTTGGAGCGGTATTTGTTTGGAGCTGCTTTTTACTTCTACTTCATAAAGTAAAATATCACGATGACTATAATTTCTCTAAGTGCTCTGGCCAGCTGGAGCCAGATAGTCAGCCTCACACTTCTGGAGATTTCTGAAAACCTCACTTCTCGCTCTTTTCTGACCAAACAAGAGCTAGTTGTTAATTAGTCTGATTTTAATGTGTTGCAAAGGAACCTTAGGTAAACACTGCATATTGAAAAAACGTTGATAAACCATGCAGAGCATCTATCCTCAAATGGTCTGGTCTGGTTTCAGGAGTTTTACTCATTTCAAAATGAGTACTTGTACAGCTTTGTAACAGCAGGAGCGGGCGGGAATTCCTCCCACTTACTCAGCATGGAAACCAGACTCAGATGTAAAGGCGACTTCTTAGCTCTTTATTGAAACTTCTAAGGACAGAAGGGTCCTTTTCATGGTGATTTGTAAAAATCTGTACAAACAATCTAAAAAAGAAACAAAGCTGATAATAGTTAGCTGATAATAGTTACGCCATCTGTATGCAGGGGAGGTATTTCCTGGTCTTTTCAGCAAACTCATCGCTATTCTAGTGAGCAAAAGTGCATTTGCATCAAAGATGCCCCAAGTCCCTCATAGCACACCAAGAGCTGCTCTCACCCTCTCTCCCAACCCTGGGCACTGTGGGAAGCAAAGCAAATTGATAAATTAACAGAAGACCTTTCAGAGAGACAATCCTTTCTAAAGGCACAGAAACATGCTAGGAACTTAGACCTGGAAAGGACCTGAAGCACCGACATCTTACCAATTTTAAAGGAAGCAAGGTACTTCGGTAACGGCATCGGCTACAGGGTTGTTTTGTTTTGGTTTTTTGTGGTTTCTTTTTTTTTCCTTTCCAAAAAGCTCCTATTTCTGTTACATGAGCTGAAATTCTGATTTCCTACAGCAGCTGGTAAAATTGAATTAGTAGCAGTTAGTAAACATTTGGCTTCTAGTGGCAGACAGAACAGTTAATGAAGACATGCTGCCCGCTTGCTAAATGGGATGAGACAGCATATGTCACAAATACCATGATACTCTGCTTCAGTACCCAGGGAACAAATTTCACTTGTTTTCACTTTAAATACTTTTACCAGGTAATTTATCATCACATAGCATTACCTCTGGTCCTGGCTATTCCTAGAGGGAACACTGTGAATATCCACTCGGTCTAAGTCAGTAAGAGTGCAGTTGTGCCAAAGGGGTTGTGCGTTTCCCATTACATCTGCAATGCACAGGCAGAGAAAACTCACAAAGGATCGTATTTTTTATGTCAACACGTTCAGTTCCCTTGAAGTTTTACCTGTTCCCAAACGAAATGCAACCAGAATGATTTTGCATTTCCTGCTGTCACACAGCTGAACCATACCTGTTTGAAAAAGCAGAACTCAAGCAGCTTCTGAAGACTCTGAAGCAATTCCTCACACCTTTCTGCAGACCAGGGGCTTCCTCCATACATGGTGCTACTTGTGGTACCTTCTCTAAGCACACAGGAGGGTCCTCCACTGCCTTTAAAATCTTTCCAAGAATTATGGGCCAGACTCCTGGAGAAGGTGTTGCTTTAACAAAAATTAGACTTTGAAGAACTGAGGTAAGAAACAAAAAATTAAGAAATTGCTCCACTCCAGGAAGCATGTTTCCCCAGACTACAGGAGCTCCGGCTATACCATGATGGCCAATTTCTTTCAGGTTATGCTTTCTGGTGCCATGGTATCTTGTGGCCTTCAATAGATCTTCCTTACAATCAAGGAAGCTGCTTTCTGCCCCAGCTATTGGATTTGTAAGAAAAAAAAGTGTCCAGGTTGGGAGGAGTATCCTTCACCAGCTGCCAGACACCCATCTAACTGCTCCCTTCCCCTCCTCCTCAAGACTGGGGAGTGAAATAACATGAAAAGCTTGTGGGTTGAGATAAAACAGGGAGGTCAATCACCAATAATCATTACAGGCAAAACAGATCCGGGGAAAAATAATTTAATTAATTACCAGTTAAGTTGAATGGTGAGAAACAAAGGCAAAAACTAAACCGCTTTCCTCTTACCCCTTCTTTCAAGGCTCAGCTTCACTCCTGACCCCTAACCTCCTCCCTGGTCCAAATGGTGTGTGGGGAGCAGTCAGTCTGTAGCAGCTCCTCTCTGCTGTTCCCTCCTCCACATTCTCCAGCATGAGTTTCTCCCAAGGGCTGCAGTCCCTCAGAATAAATTTGCTTCAGCGTGTGTTCTCCACAAGCTGCAGTTCCTTCAGGACATGTCCACTTGCTCCACCATGTGGTCCTCCACAGGCTGCAGGGGAATCTGCTCTGGAGCCTGGAGCACCTCCTCCCCTCCTTCTCTCACCTGGTGTCTGCAGGATTGTTTCTCACACTTCTGTTCTCACTCCTCTCTCTGCATTTTGCCCTTTCTTAGATATACTTTCACAGAGGCACCGACAGCTGCTTTTTGCCAGAACACAGAGCGTGACACCAGGGAGTCCCGTCCCCTGATCCTACAAACTTTTGAAGTGACCAGTGCCCCATCTCCAAGCAATTCCCTAGACCTTCATGCTACTCTTGTGGGAAAACTGCTCCAGAGCCACATTCCACTAACAAAGGTCCTCTTCCAATTTCTAGCCTGTTTACTCTTGGCCAGCTTATACCCATCTGCTTTGTGTCAACACAATTAAAATAGCTCATTCTCCTTCGTGCTGTCTACTGTCATGATGTCTGTGTTGGCTGTGATTACATTCCTTCTCAAGCTTGCTCTTGCCACACTCTGATCTTGCAAGATTTCTCCATTTCTCTCACCATTCCAGTAACTCTTCTGTACGGCAGATCTTTTGTAACCAGTTTGTGAGCAAGTGACTACAGCGGGGGAAAAATGTGTGTTCATCAGAAAGAAGTCCCACCGGAGCCTCAGCCTCACCCTCCCACTCTAGCACATTCTTCTTTCTACTAAAAGCAGACTGATGAGCAATTACAATTTTTTTTCCCCCCTTCTCTTTTCATAGTAGCAGCTCTTATGTTGTTAAATGGAAGATTCTCAGATATGTTTCCTCTGTGGTCATTTCCAACTAAAACTCCCACAGAAACAGCTGAAATTCTGTTACTGGTCCTCACTGGGGATTTACACTAATCCCACCTCTCTTACTCCAACCATCAAGGTCATCTGGCTGTTGCTGTAGGATATGTAATCTTCCTTGGCAGGGACACTGCTTCCCAACGTTGTCATCTGCAAACATCACTGCAAATAGTCCCACTTTTTATAACAAGGTCATTACAAAAACATTATTCATGGGCTCTGTTCAGGCTGAAAGCATCTTCTCATCAGTTTGACCCTATAGATCCTGCTGCTGCTCACCACACCCTCTGTTCAGATAATCCTTTCCTAGATGAAAAAAAAAGTACCTATTCCAGATGGATGGGAGATGTAGACAAAAGTAATACAAAGCATTTTTTATTAAACAACAATATGGGTGAGTGGGGTGTGATCACTTCTAGAAAAGCTGTTACATTTACTCCCATTCTGTTCACTTCGTTGTACTCAGTTATTCCTCCCATTTATTCTGAAACCTGTATACTGAAAACAGACTATCAAGCCTTCTGGTTACCAGGTACCACTTTTTACATTCTTCCCATAGAAAATATAGTATCGACATTATATATCCTTGAAACTCAAGACATGTAATTCTTTTTCTTCCTTCTCCACAACCCAGCTTGACTGACTTAAACACAAGACACTTACTTGTCTTTCTTTTCAACTGGATCTTTGTTGCTTATTTCCCTCCTTTCTGAGACAATTCTAGCACCTTTGACTTAAAATATAATGCCTCTGCTACTGTCATGTCATGGGAGACCCTTGAAACTCTAGCTCCCCCTGCTTATCCAAATTTGCTCTACTGAATTTGTGAAACATACGGATCTTCATTTGTATATCCATCTATTTAAATTAAATGGATCAAATGATGAAAACTGAATTCAGGTTTGCTTTTTTAACCAGTTCTTGCATGCTGGTTTAATCAATCAAGGTGTAATCAACATGCTGATGATTACAACTAATCACCTTTGTTGGTTCAGTAATTCTTGGCAAGTGGATGAGAGACAATGGAAGTCAAACTTCTGCACCAACGGGATTCTCAGCAGAATTTTTCTAGCACAAGATCTCTATCCATATTTTAATCACCCCCTGGACTGCTTCAAGGGGATTCCCAGCAGAACCTGCACTGTCAAAGAAATTTGGCCTCTGATTTTATTTACACTTTTCTTTACCATCTAGCTTACTTTTACATGTTTTTTTTTTGAACAATGCATAGCTTTTAATTACATATATTCCAGTCTCATGCAACACAGGGACGCTTTCTATCAACTTACACCTCAAGATAGCTACCAAATCTCAGAGACAACCCCCAGAACAGATCTCCATTAGATTTGAGGCTTTGGGGGTTTCTTTGCCCAACTTTTAGTGGCGGAAGTCCCACCAGAAGCTCCAGCCCCAGCAGTGACTTGCACATCCGTGACACAGCATGTGGGCTCTTCACACCAGGACCACTGTAGGACAGGCTACGCCCTGGGCATTTGAGCTTACCTACCCCATTCACATCTTAATGAAAGCATCCACTTCCCTCTCCACCACCTGGGCTGTAGGGCCCAAGTACAGGAAGGGATGTGATCAGCTCATGAGCTGAATGACACCTTAACCTAACAGTCTGAAGCTTAGTCATTCCTTCTTTACAAATAGGTACTGAAGTGTTCCATTCTCCTCAGCTGTCTTTACAGGAAAACTCTTTACTCTGTTGGCAGCTGTTGGTCTTTTTCATCTCTCTAGCTTTCAGTCCTTCCAGAGGACTCTTACCATCTCAAGAACAAGCCAGTTGTATCTATCAGGAAAACTGCAGGTGACTGGAGAATTGAGGCAACCCAGAGATTTTTACTTGCCTAAGGTCAGGTAACGTGTTGGAAGATGAGCCAGGTAGGCAAACCCAAGGCTCTTGCCTTGGTCTGTCAGTCAGTTATGGTACAATGATGTCCAATCTAACCCTGACAGCTCTCAGACACTTGCTGCTAAGACTACAGAAGAGTACTCAGGAGCCACGATCTTCTACCTGCAGGTGTGAACACTACCGATGCTACACATCTTCCCAAGATGACATCTGCAAGTTTTGGACAAAGTCACTGGGTCTGTGTGGTGGCAAACAATGATAAAGCCATCACATTTTGTCACAATGTGCCATTGACCTTGAAGGCCAGGTTTAGAGCACAGCAGACCAGTATCCACTGGCTCGCTGGGGAAGGCCAGGCTGGTGCTATGGCTTCTGCCTTCTAGGCACTCCCTGTAGATTTGGGCTTATTATCTGAAGAACTGCACCTTACTGGGACCTGCTTGGAGAAACGCTTATTTTCAAAGTTGAGTTTGCAAGTGCAGGAGACAAAAAACACCCCAGGCATTTGGAGCTCCGTCCCAGAGACAAGCACAGCCTAAAACCTCTGAGCCTTTCACATGAAGTGCAAAACCCATTTCCCTGGACTACGTTTCTTGTTTTAAGAGCCTGCAAGTGAGAAGACAGTAAAACCAGAACTACTTACGTAGCTGTCTGTGTCCATCACCAAGCGATCTGGGCTGGTTGCAACGCATTGATTAAACACTGAAATCAGAGGGGGCTCAGAAATAATCACTGAAGGGCAAGGGGAGCTATAAGGAAATTGCCAAAATGCTCCCAATTCTGAAGAGAGGTATTGTTTCCACTTCATAGACAGGATATCTGAGGCAGAAAGTCCCTCCTGGCCCCATTAAGTTTTGCTTCTGGCACTGATCATCGCAGAGCCATTTGGGCTGCTCTGCGTTCAGTGAGTCAGTAAACTCAGCACAAGGTTTAATCCATCACACAAACTAGTATTTCTACAGGCAGGCAAAGGAACAGCGTTTAAGTAACAGCCAAAGGTTTTTGTAAGGAACGTGTTGCCACATCTCTGGTCCACTACATTTCTCTGAATATGTGCAGCTCTCCTTCCATCGTGCTGGCTCCTCCCTGGCCTGACACAGGATGGGGGAATGCATTAAAACTGTACAAACCCACCGGAATTCAGGCAGAGATCATCAAAAGTGTTTTAATGATTAAACTATGTCAAACATGAACAATGTAGGTATATTCAGATGAGCCAAGGGTTTATTTCTAGCACATTTAGCCTATTTTGAACATTATAGCTGCTGTACTGAGCTATGTAAAGACTCTGCAAACCAGTACCTAGAAATGAAGACACATGCACGAGCTCTGATAATGTAAACATAACAGACACTGTCTCCTTCAAAACAAGGAATGAAAACCCACAAGGCTAGTAGGAGAACTTATTAATTCCCTAAGAGATGTGCAAAACTTTAAAAAATGATTTAATTTAAAAAAAAATTAAACTGGCATTTATATAAATATCAAAAAAACAAAGGTAATCTTGAGCAATGACCAGCAGAATGCCTTGCACAGTTCAATTTTTCAGAGCTTAATGAATAAAATATTCATAAGCCAAACTCCACCATGGCAGATACCAGAATACCAGCAACAGATACTGGCTTGGCAAGCAACTCCTCGTATGTGCAAGGCATGATTTTACAAGAAGGAGTAACTTCAACAAGCACTCCAACCAAATCCTCAGATAACAAAGCCAAAACATTACCAGTGATATATACAACTTGCATTACAGATGCAGACATTTCCAGCACATTTCAGTAACATTTAAAAAACATTGGGTATGACTTAGACTGTTTAATTTTGCTTGTTTGGGAAAAAAAAACCACGCTTGTGTTAGGCACATTTTAAAAATGAACATACGGTACACGAAGAACAGTACAGATACCAACTCAAATACAGACAATTCCATCAGAAAAGCATCCTTCTGTCTTCGTTTTCAAATACTTTTTCGGATATGTCACAGACTTCAACAGTAGCTCCTAAAATGTGGATATGGCTATGGTAATAACACTTGAAATTCTGCCAGTTTCATATTAAAAACCACTCTTCATTTAGCATTTAAGAATTCTCAGAAACAGGAAAAAGAAAAAAAAAAAAAAGGAAAAAAAGAGAAAAGAGAAGATGGGTCCACCCTGTATATACTCTAAACCTTAGAGACAATACTTAATTCTTACTGGACTGTGTAAGTGCCAATTAATTTTACATTAGTGACACAATTGAAATAAAAAAATAAGATCTATTAAAAAGGTAAAATAACTTTTCTATCTGGTTTGTGACTCCTTAGTCAGTTAAAGCCAAATATACAAAACTAAATGTGCCATTTCCAATTCCACTGTGTCGCGTAAGAGATACGGAACATCATGTATCACATACAGAACAGTAAAATGACGAATGGATTCTTTTCAAATGACTTTTTAATAAAAAGTCAGCCAACTGAAAAGTTGAAACATACCCTAATTTTTAAACCGGTAATAAGCTTTGGGCCCTGCTTTTTAATTTAAGGCATGTGTGTTTATCTACTGAAACCAGCATCGTACAAATTACCTCTACAATCACATGCATGAACTACAGTAAAAAAAATGGAGGTTTAGATTACAGTGTTTTCAAATTGTGAATCATAATTCAGCACCTATCATATTGACTAGTAAGGCAACAGCAGTGTCGGATACTACGATAATACTCCCTTCCACAGTCTATAGCGGGGTCAGTGACAGCCCAGAATTATTTTTAAACTTTAACCTACTTTTATGTTCTGTATACGGTTTCTAGGGTGTTTGCACTGGTTAAGTCCTACATAAATCTCACTATTCTAGGCAGGAATAGTTACAGTAGCTGTTAGAGTATTAGTGCACAACTCTTATTGTGCTTACAATCAGATGATTTTGTTGTTGGGGTTATCAAAATGGTTTTTCAGTTTGGTCTTCAATCCTTCCTTTGTTTCCTTTGTTTCACATTGTTCTCAAGGGAAGAAAAGCTGTTTGTGTACCCGTTCACAGTGGCCGTGGAGCCGTTCTGATACTCTTTCCTCCTAGAGGATGCCTTTTTGTTGTAAGTCTAGAATATAAGGAAAGACACATGTTTTTACTTAAATAGATATAAATAACTGCTTCCTCACAGTAACTCAAGAAACTCAGAAAGAAACTTGCATCCATTACTTTTAAAGGCCTCATGGCAGTGGCAGAGTCTTAACAAGCTCCACCATTTTTTGTGTGTGAGGCTATAATATGCCTTTCATTCATCACAGCAAGAGAATTAGTTCACTGGACAAAAAAAAGACCTGGCAGTATGATGGTAGCATTGGTAGTGTTATGCTAACACTAAATTAGAAACAAGGGAAGTGATTTTATGAGGAGACAGTGGCAGAAGAATATACTCAAAACAAGTGAGGAAGGAGGTTTGATGTGCTGCAGGTGACTAACTGAAAGCCAAAAGAAGTGGGTAAACAAGAACAGTCAGGGAAGTTCACAGACAAATGTGAGAGGAATTTGCACTGCCCAATATGGGAAGCAAAAACAAAGAAGGATGAGGGAGGCTCAGGACACTGAACAAAAAATTACAGACAGTGAAAGACTAATTAATGTATACTTTTTGTCAAAGGGGCTCAGTTGCCTCACAAGAACATAGTATTTCCCAAAATACCTATATGTGAAAGAAAGTTAAATGGTTAAAAGTTAAAATATGACTAAAATAGATGAAGAAAGTGAAGTAATCTTTGGAATATACTTTCACGTTTAATTAGCATGTTCATATGAAGCAAGTGATTATGAGCCACGGGACTGATTTTAAGAAAGGGAAGGGATAGGGAAGCCTGCTGTGTTTCCCCCAATGAATCAATCCTACCAGACCCAAAATGATCAAATCTTTCAAGAGACATTTGAAATACATAGTGGAGTTTGCCTGTTTGGGGGCAGCAGGCTGTGTTGGTTTGATTTGCTGAAGATGGGTCCACCTTTGCACAGATGCTGATTACGAACTACTCAGAACACCACATACCAAGCCTGGATCTGTTCAGACACGAAATCAGTTTTGCAGAAACACAACTCAAAATGCCAATTTTCCATACGGAAATACAAACAAATTCCTGCAAAGGTGAGCCAAAACCAGATTTCTGTATGTTGGAAGTTTGAGAAGTTTCCCTGGATATAAAACAAGCATTTCCCCACAGTAACAAACAATTCCTTCGGGCACATCACAGGTTCACAGGCTGCTGGTTTATTTCAAACTGGAAAGCTGTTTTTACATAAAGCTCTTCCTCTGCCTTATCTGCAGATAAAATTGCATTACTAAAATGCCTTGTTGTGCCACTCTGCTTACTGAAATTACTAATCGTTCTGAATTACGGATACAAAATGTTAGAAGATTTGAAATTGGAGGGCAGAACAGCAAGGATAGTACTTCAAGAACATACACATTTTACTGGAAGATAGCAAAAGGGTATTTCAAGCACATCTTTCTGTAAACAGCTTTGCAATGACATGCTGCCAGCAGAGCGCCACAAAGAGTCCATGAATATTACTTTTACCTGAATATAGAAATTTGTGAAGAGGATAATCAAAGAAATCATGTAAAAAATCTGAAAATACAGCCACCCCTGAGGAAATGCACACGGCCAAACAACACCACAGCTGGTCTGGAAGATTGTCAGGACAAACTGAATCTGGGGAGACAGAAAAAAAGACAAACGGAGCACATTAATGCATGGAGGAAAAAAAGCCATTAGTGACCAAATTCTCATTAGTTATTTCCAAAACAACTCAGCAATATGCAATGCTGTGCGTCTGACAAGTTTATCTTCTTTGTCTTACTAAGAGTGCAAACCTGAGTTAAAAGGATTCACTCAGGTTGTGGTATTCTGAATTTTGTTCTATTTTACAGCATTAAAGTAGCTTATGTGGATTTGATTTACAAATATAGTACGGAAAAGAGACCACCTTTTTCCTAGTGAGAGTTCATTGGGGTTTGACTCTACCATCCTAACAGAGTAGATCTGCATCTCACTGCTTCAGCTGCAAAAGATTTGGGGTCACTGGGTCTATACACAGATCCTGTGATCTTCTCCCAGACGGGGACAGCCTAACATATGGCTCCAGTGTAAGAATTTTGGAGATAAAGGCTGCAGGGAACCCAGGGAGTCAGGGAGGAGGACTGGGGTTTACCCGTCTTCAATTATCTCTTCTGGAAAAAACAGAGTTTGATCTTAAGTGCTGCAGAGGGCCTTAGGCAAAATTTATTCTTACATGAAGGCTACCAGATTAGGGAATGTTTATTTAAAAAGGGAAAGACTGTTGTGTTCTGCTCTGCTATTTTGCTGCCCTAACAGCTATGCAGGCAGAGCAGGCAGGGATGTGAAATCAGCTATGACAATAGCCAGGGGAGCAGCCAAAGCACCGAGAGACATGCACTCTGTAGCACTCAAATAATGATGAAGAATAGAGCCTAAACCTGGAACCAAAGAAACCAACCAAACAAACCACAAAGTGAAACCCCACCACCTCCCTGCACTGATCCCCACTGCTAAAATACTTAGCCTTCCTTCAGGAAGGGAGAGTGCTAAAAATCATAAAAGATTTTGAAGATCAGCACTGAATTGCTGGTAGCATATGTTATTAATCATCACCAGCAAATGTTAGTAAATATACTGACAGCTCTGAGCAGGTGCTAAGGTGGGGTAAGGTGGGTGGAAGATAAGAAAAAGAGTCTCTCTCTAGTTTTCACTTTCCCCACCTACAAAATGGGGAAGACAGAAAACTCATGCACATTTCCTTGTGACGTTCTGACACGTTGTACACATTGCGGTCTGGTTCTCGTGCAGTATCACTACAGCATGTGAAGTATAGCTTAATTTTGTTGTTCTTTCCACCTCAGTACATGGCATTCGGGCTTCATCACCGTACAGACAGGAAACAATACAAATGGGATGCAAGGAGTCCAACACAGAATTACAAGAGAAAAAAATCTGCCCATTTAAAGTGCAGAAAGAGACCAGAAATATTGAACAGTTTTTAATAAACCATTTGCAACTGCATGCAAAAGTGAGACAGAAAAGCCATTGTCCTGTGGGACTAGAATGAAGGGCCTTGTTAGCTGTGCACTGTGTCGCACTCGGTTTCTGTCTGTCATCGCAACATCAGCCCGAGCAACCAAGTACAGAGAAGAACGTGTGAGCTCAAGCAGCCTTGGAAGAAAAGCTTCTCCCTCCTCCCTGGCTACTGAGTCCCAGAAAATCCAGTGCTGTGACTCCCAGATACAACTGGCCACACAACATGGGGAGTGGAGAAAGATCCCACTGATCTCTGCTCTGATTCATGCACGCCATCAGTCCCCAGCTCCCCGTCGCCCTGAAAACAGAGCAAATAGAGGTGCAGAAGCTGGATCTCCAAGGTGATTTAGGCACTCAAAGACGTAGAAGGCACTGGCCTTCATTTCCTTTCTTCTACCTCCTTCCAAAATTTTCTAACTCAGTAAAGACCAGAGGACCCCATCACAAATGCGAGAGCCTGCTGAGGCACCAAAGAGCTCATCACTCACCAGCTGCCCCTGAGTGATGTACTTCTTCCACCACAGATAAGGACGCATTGCTGGAACAGCAGACAACCCGTAGTAGGAGTACATGAGGACGTGGATAAAGCTGTTCAGTGTGGCACCAAAATAAGCTAAAAGAAGGGCAAAGGAAAAAGAAAGTACACTACATTACCAGGAACATGCTGTTTCACGGAATCTACAAAAATAACAAGTTCAAAATGTTACTATTTAAAATATGATTTTTCTTAGAAGAAAGGCAAGAGATTTCCACTACCCGCCCCCGAATTTTTTTACTGCTCACCCAACAGAGTGGCTGAGCTGCTTTGCAGCTGTGCAGTTATGCCAGCCTTCTGGTTTTGTTTCCTTGATTTATTCTTTTTTCACATCTACATTCTGGCTTCTCAAGAGAATGGGAGGATAAAAAGGAGGCACGTAAACATGCCCATCTAATTTTAGGCTTATTTCACTTCCTTCTGGGCAGAATCCTATTTTGTCATTTACAACCAAAAGCAACAAGTATCTTCAAAAACTGCACATCAGCTCATTCACTTGTCCTTATTAACAGCACCTTTAGTCATTAAAGAAACTTTTGAGTTTAACACCGAACTGCATGGTCCTGTGATGACCAAACAGAACATAAAGCTTGGAAAGGAAGAAGAAAAACACATCACTAGAAATAGCACAGAAATATTTTCAAGACCACACAAACATAAGATAGACTCCAACTATCTGCACTTTTGACTGCTGTATAAACAGGGATTGGCTTCCCTGGAGGAGAATGTGGTTCTAGACGCGCACTTTTTAGAAGGCCAACATTACTCACTGTTGTGCTGACAACACGAAACAAATACGAGTTTCTATGTTGTTTGGCTCAGAAAGCAGACTCCTGAGTAACCCAGCCTCTCGGTCTGCACTGCCAGTAGTTCACATCCACCAGATTTGAAAAGGTTCTCTTGGATGAGTGTTCAGCAAAGCCAGTATCTATAAGCTAGACATCTAAACCACAGCTAAGCCACACTAATGCAGCTAGGGAACTAGATGCTGGCTAACAGCAATGAAATTAAAAAATCAAAGCAAGATAGCCAGAGGTCAGCAGGATTTAGACAAGAGAGACATGGAAATCTTTCACTTAAGATGTATTCAGTCTAGTTCATTAGCACTTGGGGTACAAGATTTTAATTAAAATAATTTGTCATAGCTACTGGTATAATGAGATTAAATTAAGAAAGCAGCATCTCAAGTGAACTCGGCAGATACAAAGACAAGAGTCTCTACTGGTCATCTTGCAGCTGAAACAAGCTTCTGGTCCTGACTTAGAAAATGAGTATTGTTTCATTAGAGGGTCTGCAACTGCCACAAAAAAAGAGAAAACAAGGTTGGCAAGTATCAGACCTGGACAACTACTGCTGACAAATGTCACGCTGCCAGGCTTATTCTGCAAACTACACCATCACACCTTTCCTAGAAGCTCTGCAGGCAGCTTAATACCTGCAACTACCTGCCATAGTTGCACTTCAGCAAACTGTGGGACAGAACAAATCCTGCAGCTGAAGGTACTAGAGACGTTTGGTTGGACCAAAATAAAACCAAAACAAGGTCCGTGTTACAAGCGTTCCCTGACATAACCCAGTACTTACAGTGACCACAAGGCACCCAGTTCATAACAAACCACCAGATGTTCAGCATCGTTGCATGGTGGTAGACATGCAGAACAGTGATCTGATGATTATTTTTCCGCAAAATGAAAAAGAAGGTATCCATGAACTCAATGAGTTTGGAGAAGTAGTACCACCAGAGGACACGTATGATCTAGAAAGGAGGAAACAAGTTTTAGAAGAATTGCACGTTGTGGGGGCTTTAATCCCTTCTGCTAGCTAAGTAATTAAAATCCAGATTCTGTCCTGCACCACTTGGAGTGCAGACACTGCTGAGATCTTCTGTAATGCCTCAGCCACAGGTGTCCCCGAGGGGATCTAGGTACGAAACCAATGCTACAGCTGAAAACATGATGACAAAGACTGTTTTATGAGGCTATTGCTGTGCACCTGGGGTGTCCTGAGAGAAACAAGAAAATATTTAACTAGAGTTGGTCCTGCAGTGCTCTCAGTAAAGGAGAGGTCTGAACAGTGACCTGAAAAAACCATCACCGCATCTCAGAAAGAGAAGGGGAGTCACCACACAGCGGTTGGTTACATTCTGAAGACCAAGTCTTTGGTGCTTGACCTGGTAACACCTGAAAATTTACAGATAATCACTCACCAAAATACCAACCATGAATATACTGCAGATTAAGTATTGTGTCTAACAACGCATTGTCCAGTGTATTATAAAAGAAGGAAAAAAAGCATACAGCTTGAACAAAATCCACATAATCAATACTGTTCTGCTCTCCACTTTCACATAAGCAGGCAATCTAAAACGTTATTAGCCATAAGTCTTGACTGCGTTACCTTCATATCAGCTTCTCCTCCACTGTGCGTATCCTGACAGAAGAAATTGTATCCTCCTTCCCATACTCCTGTCACCAGCTGAGAAGATCAAAGAACAAAGTGTCATTTGGGGAGAAGGCTGCACCCCACCGTTCATGCAAACCTCAACAGCGGCTCTGCCAGGACATCTGGTGTCAAGGGACTCGTGGGCACCCAAGCGTGGTGTTTGGTTCAATTCAAGCACCAAGCAGGGATGGAATCATGGTGGAGGGTGAATTAACAAATTCTTCCAAAATGGAGTATATCAGAATAAAAATAGGAGGGAGCACCTTATCCCACATAGCGTGTGTGTTTTGCACAGTCATACTCCAGACAGATTCTCAAAACATTTCTGTTCTTCTTGGCTGATGATCTCATTGTTGGAGAAAGTGAATGACCAAAATAAAGTAAATATACTTTTCTTCTGATTATTTTTGAAAGGAAAAAGTTGTATTTTTTAAGAAATTTTACACACAGAGAACTGACTACAATTTTTTCAACTGTGTAACAGAGCAAATCTTCAGCTTTGCTATACTTAACATCTAGTCACTGATGTTTTACCATACTGTGATTCTTCAAGACCTTTTTAAATAACACACTCAATCCCGAGCACATTGCATCCTTCCCAGTACAAGTGACTTCCTCTGCAGGATACGCCGTTGCCTGCCTGACTTCCTGGCATAACAAATAACACTTCCAACGTGACGGAATTCCTTTTAAGAGTAATTAAAAGACCAGCTATTAGTCACAAGAGGGGAGCTCGTTGCTGAGGGGCTGGCTGAAACCTCTAGAGAACTAAGAGGCAGGCTGGATGTCCACATCCCACCCTTTCACAGGTGGAAGGTGGAGGGGCAGGTTTAGGGTGAAACGGGAGGAAGGAGTGGGTGCAAGGACAGAAGCAACATCCCCCTTTAATATCACAACAGGATGGATCACTGGATGTTTTTTATTAAGGTGTTTTTCCTCTGAGGAATAGTATAAGGAGTAACAAATTTAGATGATTCCCAAGTGAAAAAAAGAATTGTTATACATCCCCAAAAAACGTTTTAAAAGCAGAGACAGATATCCTGCACAAGCAAGCTGTCCGTTTTTGGCCTCATTTAGACTCGTGCAGAATTAAAAAAGGCTTTGCAAAGCTACAGTGGAAAACTCTCTGTACAGTAAGTCATTTAAAATGATCACTTGATTAAAGGACTACGATAACTGGTACGATTGAACGCTCCTCAGAACTGTGACCAGGAAGCTAATTTTAAAAGGTACAATAAAGATTATCACTTAAATGATCTACCTTTTCCTAATGTTATTTCTTTCATGCCTCATTTTCCTCCTAAATTAGCTTTTAAAATACCCAGTCAGCCCAGGTCATTATTTTTGATCTTCTGAGATAGAATTACTGCTATTATTTAGGGGGAGGGAAAAAAAACAATAAAAGAAGAGAGACATGTAGTTATACCATAACATATAGACCTGGAATTATCTCGTGTACTAGAGATAAATCAACACCACCCTGCCAGAGTGAGAGCAGGGCAGGTGTGCACATCCACGGCAGACCCAAGTGGTTTCTCTAACCAAACAGCAAAGGGAGCGGGGCCACGGGAGGACTCCTCTCCTGGCCACAAGGCAGGCACGGCTGTACAAAGCAGACCAGTTTAAAAGTGGTACCTTGCTAAAGCTGGACCAGCTCCGTCCTAGAGCAAGCCCTGCACCCTTAGGGCACTGAGGGAAAGCCTGTGTCACTGGGCAAGCACCCGGCAGTCCCTCAGACAGACGACCACATTGTGCTGCAATCGTGTCGTTAAGAGGTTACAGATGTTTTCCTGCAGTTCTCAAGGTTCAAGGAAGTGTTAGGAATAGAGGGGTAATCACAATGTTTATATTGTTATTAGTCCAAATAGCATCCATCACTAACACTGTGGTCTATGAACTTCTCCCAAGTAAAGGATGGCATAGTGAAACCCAAAGAGCCTTCCCTGCAAGAGATACAGGTTCCCTGCCTAAAGCGTAACACAACCAAAGGTGTCTGGATGGGTCCCACCTCTCTGAAGGGCAAAGGCACCAGTGTGGCTACCGGCAGCTTCAGTTAAACCCAAGTACTTCCTTGTTTCCAGAAGAGTACATAATAATAAGCTAGGAACTGTCATCTCACAGCCACAGGGGTTTAAAAAGAGCAAAGCAACATTTGTAGGACATGGTAATATCTTTTACCATAGAAACAGTTAGCACAGTTACAAAAAGAATTTAATCCTTCCCTTTCCAGGAGGAACTAAATGGTGAAAAGCTGCTAATGCTGCCCACGAACTGCTGCTGCTGCCCACAAGCCTTGCTTGGTGCAACACACAGCACATACAGATAATCCTTTTCCCAAATTAGCCAGCTGCTCTTTTGCCTGCCACCACTATTTCTTACACCCACAATACTTCCAGCACATGCCGGAAGACTTCAAAACCCAAAATCAACGAGCCGCTCTGAGACGTGACCACAAATGGTTCCCCAAACAGCTCTGCTCTGCAGGGGCTGGGCACACAACATTGGGGAGCTGCTTACATGCCACCTAGAAAGTAACAAACAGAGGTGTCATAAATTGCCAGCTCGTGCATTTAAGTCAATGCTCATGCTTATTGCCATCTGCTCCCAGGATGGCCACAGTTTCTAATCCCCCTTTACAGCTACGGTACAGCAGGTCCCAACTCACCCCGCACTCCTCATCCTCCCAGCGATGGGCTGAGGGTTCCTCAGGCACCTCAGGACTGAGACAACCTTTCCTCACCTGCCGCCCCTAGGAAGTCCTTCATCTCCAGGTTGGCAGGAGCCCAACCTGGCTAATGGCATTGCTGATGCACAAACGCAGGCACATCTTCTCTCGAGAAATGAGCCTGTCTCCAAAAGGCTGACTATAATCATTTTCACCACAGTACGTGATTTTTAAATGACACAAAAAGAGACAGCTCTTTTATAAGCCAATTAAAATGGTACTCAAAGTCAACGCTAAGCCCTTCAGCTCCAGGGGAAAACCTGCAGCTTAAACTTGCTTTTGTTTTGCAACTCTTTACTTCCTTCCCCTGCACTGAAATTTTTCTTTTTTTATGTTGATTTCATTTTGTAGTTCCGTTACTGAATTCTTTAAAATGCCGTAGCATGCGCTTCTTTTATAAGCTCTGCTACCAAAATAAACCAGCATGCTAACTCCAGCCTGACTGGGCTGTAGGAGAGGCGTTACCGGGGAGGATTTTGTTTTCTCATGATAAAACCAAAGTCTGAGACCGCTGTGTCGGGGCAGATAAGGGATCCAGCACTGCACCACGCTGTCAAGGCGTGACAGGTCCATGAGCTTCAAAACAGAGCCAGATTAAAGTGAAAAGAAGCAGAGGTTCACATGTCTGATCAAAGCAAGCAAATGCCCGCAGAGAGGTGAAATTTTATCTTTACACGAATGCAGTCACCTCAGGACAGCGATAAGGGCTTCGAGAACAAAAGGGGAGAGGAAAGAGCAGCCCGGCAGTGAGCTGTAACCTACCTCTCCACCCAGTCCCCTCCTTCCTCAACCAGGGGATGGCTCGGGATACTTCTCCTGCAGCATACACATCACCTCCCTCGCCAGGAAAATCTGAGACTTTGCTCAGGCAGATTCAGTAGGAAAGGAATGGTCTGGGTTGGAGGGACCACCTTAAAGATCATCCAGTTCCAACCCCCCTGCCATGGGCAGGGACACCTCCCACTAGAGCAGGTTGCTCAAAGCCCCATCCAGCCTGGCCTTGAACACTTCAGGGATAAGCAGGAAAAAAACAACCTTGTTGTTTGCTGCTAACAAGCATCCCCTTTTCCTGAGTGTGGGAGTGACAGGTCAGGCTGGAGAAACCTCTCCCACTGCCCTAGGTCTCTTATAGTCTGGGACAAGCACCAGAACCCAGAGCAGTCATTAAATGCCCTAATAAATAAGTTATAGCAAGACAGAAACTACTATCTTAGGAATTCCAAATAAGAGGTATTAGGTATCTAGTGATTTTAAAATAAGGCTATATTATATTACATCAATAGACCAAATGGTGTAAGTACACAATAACTAGAATTATACAAGTCCCACAATACAATTTCCCCACACACACACATTATTGCACACAGACATTCAGATGGAAAGGCCAGAAAACCAAGTAGGTCATCCTCATTCTAGCTGGGAGGATACCTCACTATAACATCTTGTTTCGGTCATATAATATTTAAACAAAGCTGTGGTGCTCTGAATCATGACCTGAACCCCCACAGCTATTACTCAGTAAAAACTCCAAAGCAGAGTTTCAGGTGTATCACATATAAGCTATTAAAGCAGTTTATTTTCAGACAGGCCACTAAACAAGTTTGTAAGTGGTGGTGTTTTATGACTCTCCTCAAACTAGGACTGAAAAAAAGCTTAATCCAGCTGAAGCTCAAAGGGACAACAAGGAAGAGAACAGGGAGTTACGTTTCTTTTTTGAATGTCATTCTTTGCCTTTTTATCTTAAAAGTAAGTATAAAGTGTTACTGATGTATGGCTAATCAATCCTCCCAAGCTATATTTCCATGACTGAGGTGGTCTAAGCGAGGGCATGGCCTGCTTTGCACCGACACAGGTAACTGCAGAGGCACTACAGCTAGAGGAGGACATACCTGGAGGTGCAGGAATCTGATTTTTTATTTCCTGTCCCTTTGGCTCTCTCCTTGCAAACATCAAGCAGCGTGGCATCATGTCAGCACAGTTCTGCCTGGCTGCAGAACATCGCTTGCCCTCATGCCTAGCTTGTAAGTGCTGTCAGACACATTCCCTTGCAACTATCACGAGTTTAATGGTCTTCATCACACTGTAGCATATTCCCATTCATAAAGAGAAGGTTAGAACAATTACCAAAGATTACAACACCACCAGTGAACACTTCCAAACAGATAACACAAGCCTAACAGCAACATTCCCTTTGATGCAAAGTACTTCACTACATAGGAAGGAAGAGCCTTAATATTCACTGCATTTTAGTTGTCTCATTCCTTCACAACATCAAAGTTAACCAGTTGGTTGCAAGTACGAAGACTTCTTTAGTGTAAATAGTCCTTTCTTGGTAACCTTCATTGTTAGCAAGAAAAAGGCATTTATAAGACCAACAGTTCAGATCTTCTCTGTTGTTTACATTTATCAGCAGGATTTGTAACACGGCAGAACATTCCCATAACCTTCATTTGAAAATTACCAGCATTTTTCCAAGTATTCAAGGAAAAAGGGCTGGTTACCCTGAGAGTTTTATTCATTTAGTACAACTGATGAAAAGTCTGTACTTGTAAACCCCTAGTAACATAACTGGAGGTTAAACCAATAGCTTACTGCATAATTATAAATAATATCTGCATAAAACAATGCAGATGATGTACATGAAGTCCACAGCAACACTACTTTTGGACAAATTAAATGCATTCAGACAATTTTTTTCTGGATTATAACATCCTGACAGGTAGGTTGGAAACATAAGCACAGCAAGAATACGTTCCAGGTACATACTGAATCTAAAACTGCTCCCCCCCAAAAATGAAGTATCAAAGTTCTTAATAAACTAACTCAGTAATTTTTGACTAGACAATTCACTACATAAGAGAAATAACTTTAAATTTAAACTGCTTCCTCTCTCACCACTCACTTTGTTAAACACAACAGAAATAGCTACAAACTTAAAGAATTGTCTTGCATATATACCTAAGCAAATGCCAAAAAAAAAAAGAAAGAAAAAGAAAAAAGATTAGTAGTTGTAGCTCTAGCTTGTAATTGCATGTTGAAAGTTAAATATCTCCTTACAGAAAGGAGAAATGCTTTTTTAAAGCAAGCCAGAATATTCTGTACATTAAAGCCACACACTTAATCATTTTCTGACCACATTCTTATTTAGGCTTCCATAGTCCTTCATTTTCACTTTAATAAAAACATACAATTCTGAGTAAAAGCAGCTAGAGTGCTCTCCGGGAAGTTTTGTTAGGAAAAAAAATCAGTTCACAGAAAGTCCAATTCAGTTTGAAATGTATTTCTGT
>VXBW01005986.1:0-23559 GCA_013400375.1 Thinocorus orbignyianus
CACGTGGGTCACAGCAATCCCAATGCTGGGTGGAGGACGGACAGAGAGCAGCCCTGAGGAGAAGGACTTGAGGGGGTTGGTGGATGAGAAGCTCAACATGAGCCAGCAACATGCCCTGGCAGCCCAGCAAGCCCCCTGCACCCTGGGCTGCATCCCTGGAGCAGCATGGCCAGCAGGGCCGGGGGGATTCTGCCCCTCTGCTCCGCTCTGGAGAGACACCCCCCCCCAGTGCTGCCTCCAGCTCTGGGGCCAGCAACAGCAGAAGGACATGGAGCTGTTGGACCAGGGCTGGAGGAGGCCACGGAGATGCTGAGAGGGCTGGAGCCTCCCTGCTGGGAGGATAGGCTAAGAGAATTGGGGGGGTTCAGCCTGGAGAAGAAAAGGCTCCAGGGAGACCTTTGAGCCCCTTTCAGTCCCTACAGGGGCTCCAGCAGAGATGGGGAGAACTCTTGGTCAGGGTGGGGAGCCATAGGACAAGGGGTAATGGTTTTAAAGTGGAACAGGGGAGATTAAGATTTATTTTCCAAATAAAAGCTTACTTCACACTAGAAAATTGATTTTTTCTTTAGGAAACCTCAAAAAAATAACACTGTCCAATAAAAGTTTTTGAAAANATGCACTCCTTGGTGTTGTCTGCCACGATGCACTCCACCTCCCCGTTGCTCATCACACTCCAGAGGTCACACTTGCTCTTCTCATTCTTGCCCACAGCGCACCACCGTGTCTTGTTTTCTCTGCGGCCGGAGTTCAACTGGTCTGTAAAAGCGTTGGAGGGAAAAAAATAAAAATAAAGCAACCCCCCCAAAAAAGGGGATAAGCGTAGAGCCCTGCTGAGCAATAAGGCTACAAATAAGCTGTTTTCTGGGACTCGGCCCTGAAACCATCTGTATGCACCAACCTGCTCCTGCAAGAGCCTCTTGCTTAAAAAGCCCCAGGCTGGCCGAACGGAAGGGATGATTCTTAAACTGAAAGGTGCCCAAAAATCAACTTACAGGTCAAAAAGGACCATTTCTGCATAACGCAATGCAGATTCGTGTGAGCTAAAAGCTCACTAATAGTAGCATACATTAATACTACTTGGTATCACTGCCTATAGTATTTCTCCAGACATCACGGCCCCAACGACTGTGAGGATAAGACCAAGCTGGAAGAAATACAATCTGGTTGTGTCTCCATGAAGTGGCCTTTGAATAATCTGTTTTGATGCCACATGAAGTCCATGAACCCCCTTCCATAAATGCCAGAGCAGCTGAGCCTGCGACAGAGATCTCTGAGCACCTGTACATTTTAAGTGGACGTGGGGGGACATTTATGGGGTGTTTGTCTCTCAGAAAGCCAGCTAGGACATCAGTAAGTGTTTGATGAGTCCAGACAGACATAAAGGACACGGTTTCCCTCCAGTGGTCACTACTGGACTCTGATGCCCCAGGGTGTCCCTTCCTCGTACGTCCCAGAAACTGCTTTTCTAACGAGCAGTTCTGACCATACCCAGTCCCTATCACCAGCCAAATAATCCTGGGCAATTTTTGTTATTGTAGTTGTGGTGAGGGGTGGAGCGCATGTAAATTTTATACCCTGTGCCAGTGCGGTGATGATGTTATTTTGACTTTGGCATCAACAAATTCCTTTCGCTGACGTAAGCAACGTGATGTAAATTTGTGTGTTTTTAATGATAATACCTTTCATGGGAAATATTTCACAGAGAATACTGTCTGCATTTGAAAATCCTGTGTTCCTTTTCCCAGAGGTATCTGCTGATCCTACCTCTTTATTGCAGCTCACCTTGACATGACATTAGTATTTCATGCCCTTCCTACCTTTCTGAAGGCTCTGGATGGCACTGTAGTACTCAAAGCCAAGGTAGAGCTGGGAATCCATCAGAGATGGGATACGCTTCAGCTGTACAGCAGAGTCTTTGAAAAGCAAGTCTTTGGGGCCTTGGTCCCTCTTGCCAGGTGGCCCAAAGAGCTGGAAGGTGCCGGATGTGCCCACACCAAATTTTTCCTGCCACGAGGGAAAAATAATCAGCATATGACCCATACCAAAGCGCTTGGAAAGCTGGAGAGACCAAGCAAACCCAGGGAACAGAAGAGGGGATGCTAGGGGAAGGAAAGAAGAGTTAAACAATACCTGTGCTTTTGAGAGAAAGCTCCAGATGTCATCAACCTTGTTATCATCTCTGGCCACGACGGCATGAGCAGGCACCCTGGCCCAGTGACATGATTTGTAGTTGTCCACAGGTTGGCGACTGCCATCCAGACACAGCAGCTCGTAGTCACCCTTCTCCTCTGGAGCATTTTCTGGAAGAAGGGAGGAACCATGAGTTGCATCACTATGAATATAGATTTAAAAAAACCCCTTTCTGGGTCAGGATTTGTAATGGATTTATTTCCGTGGAAGCTCTTGTGGGGAGAACTCTGCAGAAGACAGATTGCAGTGGTGATGGGGTCATCATGGTCATGCAAAGAGAGTGCAGAAAGGAGAATGCACGTGGGTGTGAAAGAGAGATCATCTCTGCCCCTGTCATAACCAACCCAACAGCAAGAGGATTGATGTGGCAGTAGTGCCTGGACCTCCAGGCATGTACAAACAGATACAAATGCAAATAGATCTACAGGCACCATGCAAATGGGTTGAGCAGGTCAGGAGCCGCACACGGTCTATGCAGGTCAGTAGCGTCAAGGCTGAAACAGAGCCCAGGCCACAGATCACAGGGTTACAGGAGAATTCAGGTAGGAAGGGACCTCTGAAGACCTCCAGTCTAAGCCCCTGCACAAAGCGGACCAGGCTGCTGCAGGCAGATCTTGAAAACTTCCAAGGATAGAGAGTGCTCAGCTGTCCTGGGCAACCTGTCCCAGGATGTGACTGTCCTCAAGGGGAAAAAATTTCCCCTTGTGTGTGGTCCAGGCCTCTCTGGTTTCAGTTTGTGACTGTTGTTTCTCATCTTTCCACTGTCTACCTCCATAAATACCTTGGCTCCACCTTCTTGCTAACCTCCTCGTAGGCTGCTCTTAGTTGCCCCCAAAACCATCTCTTCCCCAGGCTGATCAAGCTCATCCCACTAAGCATCTCCTTGCAGGACAAGTGTCTTAGCCCCATCTTTGTGGCCCTCCACTGAGCTTATTGCAGGTCCTGAGCATGCCAGCCCATCTTCTGTCTCTCAGAGGTGCTGTGGGCTGAACTCCTTCCAAAATCATAGAATCATAGAATAACCTAGGTTGGAAAAGACCCTTAGGATCATCGAGTCCAACCATCTACCCTACTCTACAAAGTTCTCCCCTACACCATATCCCCCAACACCACATCTCAACCCTCCCAGAGGGATGGGTGAGGGCAACCTATGCAACTGCTCACCCTGCGTTTGCTGTGGTAAGGTTACAGCTCACTCAGAGATGTGTCACCAACAGTAATACCACTGAGCTGAAACAGGTTTTCCTTCTTCAAAGAAGAACCCTGCAGAAGAGAAAGTGTACCCCACCACCACCATATTTTTCAGTAACAAGGATGAGCCACTCCACAGTGTGCCAAATGTGTTTCTGGAGATGAAAGGAGAAGAGGTAAAATCTGGGGCGTATCTGGAGAGGAATGAAAGTCCGCACCATGGAGACTTAATTGCTTGACAGATTATCAGCAAGAACTTGGGCTGGAAAGGAGAGAAATAAGTGATCTCGCAGGCCTACCTAGAACAGTTGTGTGTTTCACAAAAGCCACCTCTCCTTTTCCATCTTTCAGACACCTGCAGGTGGAAGGAACGGAAGAGATATTAAAAAAACCCCAGACACATTGGCTCTGAATCTGTTTCAATTAATTGCTCCACTGCAAACTGCAACCATCGAGCGGTTGTCTTCTCCTTCAAAAACAAAGCTAGGCTGGCAGGGAAGAAAACGTAAGGGCAGAGAAGTAATGCTCAAGAAGCCCAGTTAGACTTAGCTCAGTGCTAACACTGTGCACTCTTAAGCCTGTGCAAAACCATCTGCCTCTCTCCTCTCCTGCTAGCTGCCTGCCAGCTAATACTAACTGGGTCATTAATTACCAGCACTTCTAAAAATTTGGTCCCCTGGGGACCCCTGATGACAACACAGCCCTCCCTGGTCTAACAAAGACTTGCATGTGTCAGGGCTAGAATATTTTCCCGAAGGAAAAATAACTTTGACTCACTGAAAAGCTCCAGAATATCCCGAATAAGGTGCCGTGCGAGAGCATTTGGTTTTGGAGTCCCCTTTGCACTGCTGGCAGAGCTTTTGTTCGGTGGTGGCACCAGGCACGCAGCTCGCAGAGAAGAAGCTGGCCACCGCTGTGGACAAGAGAGAAGCAATAGTTGGTCTAAAATTCACTTTTGCAAGGAGCTGGAAAGGAGGGTACACATCGGGAATGTCGGTGACTCAACCGCTCTGCAAGTCACCTCTGGACCTCTGCAGAAGACGGGGCAACATCACCTTCACCGTGCCACCAGCCCTGGCTGAATGTCAGCCCATTGATCTCCCCATTTCCCACCTCACCTTGCTCGATGTTGCCGGAGTCTTTGCCGTCCCACTTGATGTCTCCCCGGTGGAGGAGTATCCCAATTGGGATGTTCCAGCCAGCAGACCTGCCCAGGCCGGTGTGGCAGGAGGTCTTGCCCTGCAAATCATTTATTGTGAAGCCTGTTCCTTTCTTCACCACGGCCACAGCATAGTAGCTGGTTGCAGAGCCTGCAGTGCAGGTAAAAGCAGGAAAGCAATGAAAAAACAGGACTTAGAAACATTTCACATCCTGCCCAGCCCTGGATTTCAGAGAATAAAGTGCTGCACTTCCAAATAATTAGTGACATTGCTGGAACACTCTTGGTTTTCCCAATTTCTTAGGGATGAGCTACACTGTCAATATTGAACCAATGCTGCAGGTTACAACTTGTAATGGCAAGTGACCTGAAAATACTATCACATGCAAAATGCTTTGCCTTTGGACAGATGTTAGACATGCCTGTGGTTTTGTGAGGATGCTTCAACAAGCCTTTGTGGAACATCTTTCCCAATTCTGTTTCTCAAAGTGCTGTAAAACACTGAAGCCTTGTGAGAATGAAATTCCACATTTAGTCTTTAAAAGTCCCTCACATGTTAATTGGGAACAAAGTGACTTAGTTTTAGGGCTGGTAGAGACCACACTCCTCCACTTGATACCTGTATTTTCTCAGCTGCTGTACTGGGAAAGATTCTGCCATGTTTATTTGTCCCTGAATATTGTGTACAAACAGGCTGAACCCTGGGGTGGAGAAAATGGGAGCTTTGAACATGGTGGGATTGTGTGAGGCAAGAAAGACAAAAATGGGGAATATTATCTGTTCAGCTCCCAAGAGAGATGGGAGAGAGGAAGTACAGTAGAGAAAGTGAGCCACAGAGCTAACTCTTATCAGAAGGTATAGCTGCAGAGAACTCTTCATGGTTTTTTTTTTTTTCTTTGTTTTGGGCAAAGCCTTGTACACCTCTTGCCTCGGTAATCTCAACTGACTGTTCCTCCACAACCACTAATAGCAATGCCAACTACCACTTCGATCTTTTAGGAAGATACATAGGTTATCTGTTCTACCTAGCCCAGTGTTTTACCCATATAGTTCAAGGTCACTGAAAGCAGAAGACCTCTGGGACAAGCATAATTTTTATGCCATTGTTTCAGGATACCAGAGTTTCTTCTCGTGGTGTTCTCCTTCTGTGGCCACTACATCACCATGAGATCGGTGGCTTTGGTTGCAGCTAACGTCAGGGGCAGTGGCTCTGTCCCTTTCCATTGCAGTGATTTTATGGCCATGGGGGATGATTCACGTTTTGGTGTAACTGCCCCCCAGCCCTTCCCCTCCGGGCTCTGGGATCAAGGGGCAATATCTCGGACATACAAGGGAAATCAGAGTAGAATCATAGAATGGGTTGGCTTGGAAGGGACCTTTAAAGGCCATCTAGTCCAGCCCCCTGCAGTCTTCAACTAGAACCAGGTTGCTCAAAACCCCAACCTACCTGGCCTTAGATGTTTCCAGGGATGGAGTGTTTACCACCTCTGGACAACCTGGGCCAGTGTCTCACCACCCTCAGCGCAAACAATTTCTTCTTTGTATCTAGTCTAAGTCTTTCCTCTTTGAGTTTAAAGCCATTGCCCCTTGGTTCTATCGCAACAGACCCTGCTAAAAAGTTTGTCCCCATCTTTCCTGTACCTCCCCTTTAAGTATGGAAAGGCTGCAATAAGGTATCCCCAGAGTCTTCTCTCCTCCAGAGTGAACAACCTCAAGTGATAATGGAATGGCTTTTGCAGTACCAAGTTTGCTACCACTGCTTGGCTTAAAAATATTGCCTGGAAACGTACCTCCACTGTGTTCATAGACCTCAGCAACAATGGGCTTCAGCTTGTAGGGGGCAAGGCCTGCCTCAAAAACGTGGCCACCATCCAGGCTAATGGCATCTGCTTCGTTATTCTAAATGGTAAAAAAAGATTTTGGTCAAACAACAAAGAACAGGGACGCATGAGGGAAAAAAGAGTTTCTCCCGGATCATTGTGGGTGAGTCCTCCCCTACGGAGGGATCACAGGTAAAAAGGTTCAAAGGAGACCCCAGCCTTCTCCAGGCTGCTGAAACATCCTTGGTGCCCAGCACAGATATTTGCTGCCCACTCACCGAAATAGCTTTTATGCAGTCGAGGTACGTTCCTTTCTGTAAGCAACTCAATGCCACATTCTCTTGTTGCATGAGGTCCTTTAGGGTATTGCATTTGTTCTCTTCAGCTGAGGATATTGTACACCATCTGATGTTTGTCTTGGGAGGAGCAGCAAAACACAGAGCTGTAGAAAGAACCAGAAATAAATAGTCTCAGAGAGGCAGAAAGGCACCATGTGGAGAGAAGAAGCTTCTTTGTGAAGACATGATTTCTGGTTCCCTGCAGCTCTGGCCCCAGGTGATGGCTGGGTGCAGGACCTCCCTTGCACATCTCCTCAGTCCTGCAGGAAGGCCGTTTCTCTCTTGCCTGAGGTGTACTTTCAGAAACATCAGGGAGGTTCATTTCTGTCCCTGGGTAACAGTTGTCCTGCACAGCATCGTCATTCAAGCAGCCTGAGCTCACAGAGACACCCACAGAAGAACAAATCCACACACTTCAATGGAGATCAAAGTCAAGACTTTGCAAAACTGGAGAGAAAAGGTGGTCCACTGAAACATCATCTTTGCAAATAACCCCAGAGGGAGAGCAGCTCTCTCCTGGCCAGACTACGTTCGGGACATTGCCACATATGACCTCCTTGGCAGCTAGAAGGTCTCCTATATTTAACTATCGTTTTTATGTCTCACCTCCTCCACTACACCCAGTAAGAGAGATGTCATTGCACCTCCACAGTTCTGTCTCCTAAGAGCCACTAAATGCAGCTGACCGGCTGCTCTGGGAGGCTTGGGCAAAGCAAAGACCTCAGGTGGACACAGGTTAACGCCTCCTTCAGAAACATGTGTCCAACCCATGCTGCAAGCTTCACCTTCCCCCTGCCCCTTCCTAGTTGGACTGTAAAGACCAAGAGGCTGCACCTACAGCTCACTCCCTCCAAACCCTTGATGGCACATTTCATTCCAGCACCTCCGGGTTAACTCGTGCTCTTTCACCTCTGAAAAATTCTCTCTTTCTTCATTTTTGAGCTGTAACTCTGCCAGCAGAAGCCTCCAAAGGCATCCACCTCCCACTGGAGATGCTGAATTTGGCCGAAGTGAGAACCCTTAGCCCTAATTCCAACTGCCATGGTCTATGTTTTCTAAATCTTGGCTGCCCAAAGCCATGGTCACCATAATCCCATGCTGGCAGCCAGCATGCCTGGGCAGAGGCTGGAAGCGGCCCTCCTGGGGGAGTCAGCCTGGCTGCACTGGTGGACACTGGGAAGGCAATGGGAGCCTGAGTGCCAGAGAGCTTTTGGGCAACCTCTTGGCTCCTTCCATGCCGGGGGCGGGGGGGAGGAGGAGGGATTCTTCACCATTAATGAGACATTATTGCATGCTAATACTCAGCAAAGGTGCTGGGGGGGTTTCTGATGCCAACAGCACAGGGAGCACTTCCCACCAGAGCACATGAGCGACCACCACACTTTGTGGGAGGTCAGAAGAGACCCTCCAAGAATGGGACCTTCTCCAAGAAGAGGACTCCTCTTTCCCTTCCCAGGCAGCAGTCCCCAGGCCAGGTGCAGACGGCAGCAAACCCACTTGCCACGGCCTCCTGCCCCACTGCCTGCCAAAACCACGACCAGAGAGAGAAATAGTCACTTTCAGCAGAGCCAGCTCTGCAGCAGCACGATTTTGGCACAAAATACAGAGGAGCCTGAGCAAAGTGCAGCTGCAGCAGCAGGAGAGAGCAGCACAGGCAAGCCCATGGAGCCTGTCATTATTTAAGCTCTACTTTATTTTTTATTACTCTATTTTTATGTTGTTTTCACATTTAAAACAACAAACCCGCAGGTTTGTCAGGCAAGTCTTGCTCTAGTTTGTCCCACCATAGTTCAACCTGTGCTCCTCTCCCAGCACAGCAGTTGGCTGGGGGGTGATTTTTCCCTTCGCCCCGCGGCAGCAGGACCAGGGAGCCTCTTTCCAAGGAAAAAAATCTACAGCTACTAGTGCTCAGAACGCCGCTCTGACTGCCAGACATCCGCAGCTGCCAAAGCAAGCATCTGGCAGGAGCCGCCTGAGCCCGGCACGTGCTGCGGCTCCAAAACATCCTTGTCTGTGGGAAAACCAGGGGTCCTGGGAGGTTTTGATGCTTCCTGTCCCCCCAAAACTGCATTCAGCAGACACTTACCCACTATCCCGAAGGACAGCACAGTAGAGAGTACGAGTTTCATACTTGAGGAAGGAGTGAGGTGCTGGGGAGGGTGTGCAGCAGCCTTGGTCACAGACTCTCCCCTCCAAGTCTGTGATGGCTCTGGAACCGCTTGTTCCCCTTTTTATAGAGCAACAGCCCTGGCTGTGTTTGCAGAAGCAATGACCTAACACTGTTTGTCCTTCCTTGTTTCTCAATAGCTCTTAAATCACCCCCCTCCCTCCATCAGCCCATTTTTAGGAAGCCTTTCACTTTGGCACCGAACCCCTCTGTGGGCAGGAGTCGGAGCAGGGCAAGAAGCTTTTCATTTCACAAGGGGCTTCAGACAGAGAATTCCCAGGTTGTGACATTTGAAATTCCCCTGCGGGCTGAAATGCCACAGGAGGGGCTATTTCCTTTGTGCTCGCCACCCCCTGCCTTCCACAGCCTAATCTCAGAAAGTCCCTGTTGGATCTGGCCCCAGGTTTTACATATTTGCCAGTAACTGCTGCTGCTGTGCCTGTCACCCTTTGGCTTGCAGCACCCCGAGTGTGTACCCGCTCCCTTGCCCTCTCTTAGCAACAGCAATGGGGTCGAAAGGTAGCCAATGTTCCTTCCACATGATCTGGCACAGGCAAAGAAAGCCAAAGGCAGCCACCAGAGAGCTCGAGAAGTACCCTGCAGCCAGAAGGAAACATCCTGCTGCACCTTTCTTGGAATCATAGAATCATTCCGGTTGGAAAAGACCCTTGGGATCATCGAGTCCAACAATCAGCCCCACTCTCAAAGTTCTCCCCTACACTGCATCTCAACAACTCTTCAACACATCCAGGGATGGGGGCTCCACCACCTCCCTGGGCAGCCCATTCCAGTCTCTGACCACTCCTTCTGGGAAAAATTCTTTCCTCTAGAAAGAATGTCCACTCTAAACCTATCCTGTTTCAGCTTGAAGCCATTCCCTCTTGTTCTACTGCTAATTACCTGTGAGAAGACACCAGCACCAACCTCTCTACAATGTTCTTTCAAGTAATTGTAGAGAGTGGTGAGGTCTCCCCTCAGCCTCCTCTTCCTCAAACAAAACAGTCCCAGCTCCTTCAGTTGCTCTTCATAAAATTTATTCTCCAGGCCCTTCACCAGCTTCGTTGCCCTCCTCTGCACTCACTCCAGCACCTCCAGATTCCTCTGGTGTTGAGGTGCCCAGAACTGGACACGATACTCAAGATGTGGCCTGACCAGTGCTGAGCATGGGGGAACAATCACCTCCCTACTTCTGCTGGTCACACTATTTCTTATACAAGCCAGAATGCCCTTGGCCTTGGCTGGGCTCACTGCTGGCTCATATTCAGCCGCTTGTCAACCTGCTTAAGTTATTGGGATGAACCTGGGAAGAAACGTTGGGATGAGCAGTCTTCCCGTAGCCAGAACCAGAGGGGCACAGTCGGGTTTACAAAGGTCCGTCTTTGTGATGCTGTCCCAAGCTCAGTAACCCCATCTTTGCTGCAAGCTACAAGACCTTTGCTCCAGGTTGACTTTGACAGATGCACACTAAGTGAGAGTCCCTGGACCACATCAGCTAGCCCACAAGCCCTGGGAGCATCCCTAGGCAGCTGCTGCTAGGGCTGGTCCACCCACCATGTCCACTCAACACAAGCTACAAGAGTTCTGTTGGAACTCAGCAGTGAGGTCCAACTCCCAGACTTGCTCTCAAGAGCAACCAGCTTCCCTTCTTGATCTTCTGGATCCCCTGCACAGGTTCTTCTTCTCCCCTCGCCTGCACCCTCCAGGCAGCAGCACTCTTGGCTTGCCCATAGCAGGCTCCTGGCTAAGGCTGTCAAGAAGTACCCTGTGTTGGCCCTTCTCCCTCCTCCCAACAGGCTCAGGGCACAGTGACCTGCAGGTGGTGAGGAGGGGGTGGCCAGAGTGGCTTCAGTGCAGGTGTGAGCCCAGTGTCAGGTCAAGGATATGGCTCTACAAAGTGACTCAGGGAAGGGGGCTGCTAGAAACCTCCAGGCAATGACCACCTCCACAGTGGCTCCATGAGCCCGCCCTACCTGTGACTCTGGCTGCTGGAGTTCCGAGAGGAACTCGTGGCCATGCTGGTTATTTCAGCACCATCTTCGGCAGTTGCTTCAGTGTGGCTAGTTGCTATTTCTCATCCCTTCTGACCCTGCTTTCCTGTGTCCAGAGTGTCTCCAAACACACTGCAACTGCAGAGGGACTGACTTGATCCCACCACAAGTCTTCCTTCCTTCCCTTTTAAAAGATCTTGCATTGTAGAGAAGTGTGGCCCTCCAAGGTCTTCCTCCACTGAGACATATAGATGCCACTGAAATCCAGCGCCAGCTCCCTGTGGGTCTCACCAATCCTTGCCTCACTCAGGGTAGCCTTAGCAGCATCCCACCCGTGAGAAGAAAAGGTACAAGGTCTCACAGAAGGCTGTCCTAAGCCATGGACGGTTCTTCCATAGTTTTCTGTGGAATTGTTCCAAGATGCTGCTTCTAGCAGATATCCCAAGTGAGCCTAGAAATTGCAGTGCCACTGGAAAAGTGAAGATATCTGAGTACATAAATAGTGGTGAGAATGTTTGAACATCTTGACTCCATACACCAAGTAGTTACAACGCTATCCAGAACAGATGAAGGTATTTTGCCACAGGACAGACGAAGGGGAAAGATGCAGAAGAAAGTTTGGGAAACATAAATGGAAACTTAACAGAAGAGCAGTTGCTGGGAAAGTCCATAATATCTTGCCTTCTGCACAAGATCCCCAGCCTTTCTTATAATGGACCACTCGATGCTCCTCTCTCTCCTCTCAACTCACACCTCATCCCTAATGCACTCTCTGTACCTGCCAAGGGGAAGGCTGTGATGGGTGGTTTTCACTCCACACCTCTTTCCCTTGCCCTCCCACCTGGCATCACAGCAAATCCAGGGGTGAAGGAAGAGGTTTAGATTGCAATGGATTTTACCATTTACTTCTTGTCCTCCACCTTTTACCAATGGCCTCCTGGATGTTCAGATGTCCAGCCACTGGTTATCTGGAAAGTCACTGGCCATGTACCGAGCAGCTTCTATACCTCCTTTTGATGCTACCAAATTCTACCTTTCTCCATGGTGGATTTCCATTCACCTCCTGGTCTGTGCTTGTCTTGGGGCTGCTCCTTCAGCAGCTTTGCCTCTCCTGTGGCCAAGATCTGCTGCTCCAGCCTGCCACAGACCAGCTCAGGGGAGAAGAATCTCTTCCAACATACAGCTTTCCTCGGAGGTACCCGGTGGCAGAAGCACAGTAGATTGGTGGTGTGTCCTATAGGCCACCTGGGCTTGAAGGCTCAGACCTTGATCTTCAAAGGACCCTATAGGCCTCCAAGATACACCTTTCTGGGAAGTATATCCCATCAAGGGAGGTCATGGTGGAAAAGGCAGAGTATTCTGGGGGGTCTCCAGCTGCAAAATGCCTTCTTTTTCAGGTCCAGGAGGGAAAAACTTCATGGTGCAACCAACTTCTTCCCCTGAACTTCTATCAGATGGGTCCTTTTCCAAATTTTGTGTTAGAAAAGGCACACTTCTTCACTAAATACACGCACATGCTTCTACAAGTTCTAGTTTGATCCATACCTCACTGCCTGGGTTTTGTGCAAAAAGAGAGCTCATCCCATGAAAAAAATGCCTGTATCTGGCTGACTAAGCTAAGATTGAACAGCAAGGGTTAATTCTTACTAACGATGGAAATCCTTGTTGTCTTTCAAGGTAAGAGGTCAATGCTCTGGGTCTTGCAGGCAGGATCAGCTTTACCAGAAAAGAGGGACTTTGTCCTTTTATCTAGAAAGCACCAAGCCTTCCATACTGGGCATCTTCATGAAACCAGCTGAATTATCATTACACTAGTGCGTTGCATTGCAACACTATGGCTGTTGTGTTTTGGGAAGAGGATGCTGCTAAAAATTACACCAACGATGAAGAAATACAAATTAACACACCCTCCAACCAACAACGGGTCTCTGGCGAGGCGTAAACATGCCTGAAGCCCTGGAAAAGAAGAGGGCTCAGCCCTATGCTCAGTAAAACTGAAGGTAAAATAATACTGCTTGTTTCTACAAATCCCTTATTACTGCAAACCACGCCGTGGTTTGTGGCTGAGACGAGGCCAGGCTGGAGATTCAGTTGTGCCCTAAGGAAGGGACATCTGTTTTAATTGGGCTGGGATAAAATTAGAGCTGGCACAACTGACTGGGAGAGGGCTTGGCTTTGTCACGGCGCTGGCTGCTCCCCACAGTGAAGCTCATCCAGGAGCTAACGCAGCTGAGCCAAGCTCTGGTTGCTGTGTCCATGTGGGGAAAACATTAACCAGGGAGAGGGAAAGCCGGGATAGAGGCACCACACCAACACGGGCATCTCACCCGGCTCCTTGGAGGAGTTGCTTCTGCAGAGGTGCTCCTGTCCATCAGTGGGAGGCCGTGGGAGCTAATGCTGCTGTTCCCAGGGGTCACCTGCCTGTCAGTTGTGTGATGAAGACTCAGCTCACCTTGAGATATTAAGGAGAAAACGCACTGAAAATGAGAAGGAAACAAAAGGAATCCATCAAACCTCGAGGTGGGATGGGCTGAGGGTTTTCTGTAGGAGTCAGCTTGTTCCCCTCTGAAAATGGGAATTTCTGGTTTGTGGCTTGGAGAAGACTGCAGCCTGCCCATGACAAGGATGTCAACATGGTCAGCCGTGAATGCTGGGGTCAAGCTCTTGGCCTGGCCTGGCCCTGCAGGTCACATGGCAGCAGGTGAAGGCCAAAGAGCAGCCTGATAGGAACCTATTTTCCCAGACCACCTGCCCTACTCCTCTGCTGATAGCTCAGGATAGGACTTAGGACTGAGACTGGCACCAAAGTGACATGAGAACCCATCTCAAGAGATGGGGTATGATGATGCTGTGTGGTGGAATGGAAGGAGAGCAGCCCTGTGGAGAAGGAACCATGAGATATTGGTGCATGACAAACTGGACCTGAGCTGGCACTGTGCAATTGCAGCCCACAAAGCCCCCCTGCGCTGGGCTCCATCCCCAGCAGTGTGGCCAGCAGGGCAAGGGGGGGATTCTGCCCCTCTGGTCCTCTCTGGGGAGATCCCACCTTGCAGTGCTGTCTCCAGCTCTGGCATCCCCAGTAGAAGACACAGGTGGACCTGTTACAGCCAGTCCAGAAGAAGACCACAAGGAGTGAAGCACCTCTCCGACACAGAGAGGCTGAGAGAATTGGTGGTGCTCAGCCTGGAGAAAAGAAAGCACCAGGGAGAACATACTGTGACCTTTCAATGTATAAAATGGGCATCTAGGAAAGATGGAGAGAGACCTTAGCATTCCCTGTGGCTCCCAATACCCAACAGATACCTGGAGAGCTGTGGCAGTCTTTCCAGAAGCATGCTTCCAGCCCCTGGTGGGACCTACGAGTCAATTTTGAGGCTATGCTTCAACTCCAGAGTCATTTGGGTTAGTTTATTTTTTTAGGAAATGCCAGAAACCCGCTTCCCCGCTGGTCAGGAGAAATACTTGGTGTCAGGTTTTGGCAGTGTCGCAATAAGCTGTTTTCTACCTAGGATGAGCAGAACCGGCCACTGAAGAGTGGCAGCTGATGTTTGAACCAATATTTGCTTCTAAGCATTGCTTAATTTCTAAACCGCACACAGCAAACAAAGAGCTCTCTGTCAATTTTAAGCAGCTCTTCCCAGCTCAGAGCACTAAGCCCAGCTGCAGACTGTACCCTCCTGTCCCCGGAGCTTCTTGCCATGGCCATGCCATTAGAGGTGTACGTTTTCAGGTGGGAAATTAATGTCCAGCCAACAGCCAAGTACGAGCAGTTCGACACCTTTCTGCCTCACAGGTCAGCTCTGCAGGACACTGACACTGCTCCACATCCTCTCTCTGCACATCCTTCCCTCCAGTGAGCACCAGCTGGTCCAGCATGGATGAAGAAACAGGTTTTCTTGACCTTGTCCCTCAAGCAAGCCACCACTAACCCCCTCCCCAGCCCCCTTGCTGAAGTCAGCAGTGGTTTCTGCTCCGCCAGCCAGTGGTCCACACAAAACTGACCCTCTTGGATAAGCCATTAGTGCCATTCCTCCTAATAAAGGGTTCCAGTTTGCTTAATTAACCCAAAGGCTAACAGGATTACCAGTAACTCTCTCCAGCCTTGGGAGCTGCAATATTCTTGAAGGGCTTTTGGAAGCCGCGAACAGAGTGGCTAGAGCCAAATAACTAGCACCCCTTCTTCCCATTTATTTTCCAATTATCTATTGGAACAGAGCAGCAGCCAGGAAAGAAAGGGCTGGAGTGCCAGCTGCCCTGCCCTGCCCTGCTCCAGCACCTTCAGCTTCTCTCCCACAGGACTCCCAGGTCCCACACCAGGGCATGCACCAGGTAGTTACACAGCTCTTCTCCCCACAGAATCATAGAATCATTGAATGGTTCGGGTTGGAAGGGACCTCAAAGATCATCCAGTTCCAACTCCCTGCCCTGGGCAGGGACACCTCCCACCACACCAGGGTGCTCCAAGCCCCATCCAGCCTGGCCTTGAACCCCTCCAGGGATGGGGCAGCCACAGCTTCTCTGGGCAACCTGGGCCAGGGTCTCACCACCCACAGAGCAAAGAATTTCTTCCTAATATCCAGTCTAAATCTCCCCTCTTCCAATTTAAAACCATTACTCTTTGTCCTATCAAATGGTCAAGTCCAGCTCCTCGGGACATGCCAGACAGTTTTTAGGGGGTCACGTACCCACAACGAGATGCTGAACTATCCCAGAGGCTTGTGGCTGAGTGAGAAGAGGAGAAAGGGAGGCTTATTTCCAGGGGAGGAGGGAGCTGTGGCATACAAAAGCCCCTGTGCACACGCCCAGGGACAAGGCAGTAGAAATGTGGGGGATGTCAGCAGGGACGTTCTCTGTGGTCACAGAGCCTAGGTCACCAGGATGGGGACAGAAGCAAGACAGTGGCAGAGCTGGTCAAGAAGACCCAATGGTGAGAGGGGAACAAGAGTAGAGAGGTACAAGGTGCACCTGGAGGAGAGCCACAGCCACCTCACCCCACCACCACAAGGGGACACCCAACTGGGTCCTACATCTTTGGCTGCCAAAGGAGCAGGGGGACATCACTTGAAGCAGGCAGAAGAAAGCTCTTGGTAGAAGCAGCCCTGCATGTCCTGCAGATGAATGCTGGTGGGGTCCAAGAGTGACTTTGGAGGAGCTGTGAACACAGAGCTGCTGGTGGGATCAAGAGTGACTTTGGAGGAGAAGAGCTGTAGATACAGAGCTGCTGGTGGGATCAAGAGTGACTTAGAAGGAGAGGAGCTGTGGACACAGAGCTGCTGGTGGGATCAAGAGTGACTTTGGAGGAGAGGAGCTGTGGACACAGAGCTGCTGGTGGGATCAAGAGTGACTTTGGAGGAGAGGAGCTGTGGACACAGAGCTGCTGGTGGGAGCAGGCAAGAGGCCAGCAGCCAGAAGGACACAAAAGGAGAAAGCAAGGGGAGACACCAAGAAGGGGAGACACCAAGAAGGGGAGACTTGTGAACTGGCTTCCTGGAGCAGCGCCGGCAGCACAAGCCCCGGGGCAGGCAGCCCTGGCCGGCCTGCTGCCAAGGAGCAGGGACTGAAGCTCTTATCCTCCTCCGCTGCCACGGGCAGCCCAGCTGGGCTGGCACAGCCACCCACCGCTGCGCCAGGCATTGTGTTCTGCCGTTGGATAGCCACTCCGGCCAAAAACGAGATTAGGGCATTAAATTAAAGGGAAAAGGGTCAACTCACCAGTGGGTCAAGCTGAACTCTACCACTCACTGCTCAACCCCTTTCCAGCTAGTTAATTTGTGGTAATCATTAATACCAAGCCCCTGCCCGTATGTGGAGCCTCACAATAGCCAATTTCTAAACTGTCACCACAGCTACACGCTGTTACACGTGTCTTGGTTGAAGCCACCTTCCCATTTAAACACTCATATGTCCAATACATTTCCTTGCTGATCAATAGCTGTTGTTTTGAAACCACAAAAAAAAAAAAAAAGAAAAAAAGAAAAAAAAAAGGGTTGGTCTTCTTTCCCTTCCACTTTGTAATTTTAAAGCAGCATTAAAGGGAATTAATGGAAATAAGGCTTCAGAATAACAGCACGGCTTATTCTTTATCTGAGACCCTTTGAACTCTAGTTAAATTAATTTTCTTTCTGCTCTTGAGATTTTCAAACACAGATCTGGCAGTTCAGGTCACGAGCCCTGCAAGCCTTTGGGGGTCCATAGCAAAGTACTGGATCAATGACTAAATGCTGGACCCAGGACCTGGGAGGGCATCTCTTCCCAGCCAGTGCTGGTGACCACCACACCATCAGAGAAATACAAACCCCCTGCCCAGGGATCTCTGAGGAGCCCAGGGGCAGGCTTGACCTTTCAGCTCCCCTTCTGCCTCCTAAGAGGCAGAGGAATTTGGCTCCTGGCCATCGGTCATAGATGTTCTCATCAAGATAAAATCCAAGGGGAACGGCCCCTCCTGTCCTCACTGGTCCACTCCTTGGTCACGCAGGGCTGGCACAGCTCTGAAGGCACCACTGGACCCTGGCTTTCAAATCACTTCATCCCTTCCAGTAATTACTGTTTTGCAATGTGGAAAATAATAAAATTCTTGGTGCTATTCAGAGCTCTGGGAGGAGTAGAGGGGGGGAGCAAGAGGCCAAGCTGAGCAGATTTTAAACCCCCTCCTGGGTGCTTTTAGACCTCCTTTGGCATTTTAATCCTCTCAGCATTTCTAGCTGTGGAGGTAAAGGACCAGAAATTTTAGGCAAGGGTGTGGGGCCTTCAGGGCACGTATCTGACTGAGGATGGGGCTGGTCCTGAGGAGGGAGCTGGGCACAGACGCGCTGTCCCAGAGTCCCCACAGCATCATCCATTGGCCCCACGCTGGGCTGCTGGAGGTGCCTTAGTGCTGGGGACAGCGATGGCAAAGCCCAGCTGAAGTCTGACGTGGCCCTAAAGCTCCTGAAAACTGTTGCAAGAGTAAGGAAGGAACCAGAAACATTTCTTGCTTCAGCTGCTTTGCTAAAGTTGCATAAGGTGGGGGAACGCAGCCATGCTCTGTAGGTAAAATGAGATCTTGTAGACAAAGGGCACTGTATGGGAAGAAATGGCTTTGAGCCACTAATCTTCTGATGGCAGCAGAAAAGGAAAATTAACTCCTTTTGGGGAACGTGGTCACTGGCAAATGAAGGTCTTAGCATGACCTTGTCCATAGCCTTGTAAGCTGAGATTTGTTGTTTTCTTTTTCTCCGGAGGCTTTGCCCTGCAACATGCGCTCCTCTGATCACCAACACCCTTCTCCCACCAACTGTATCTGCCAGCGGTGTTCTCTGCAGGCAGAAAGCCCTGCCACTCTTCAGCTTTGCAAAACCTGGAAGAACACCAAAGCCAGAGTGCACCAGTGCCACATGGTGAGGGCAGAAAAGCAGCCTTGGAGAAACACTGCTGAGCTGTGCAGTGCTGCAAGAGCCATCCCTTGCTGAAAGGCATCACCGGCTCTCACAACCACATCCTCCTTCATTTTCAGCCTCTCCAGGAGCCTCCAGGAACCCATTCATGCTCATCCCATCAGTCCCTGTCCAAGCAACGCTAGAGGAGCACTGGTCCCCAGCTCCACCACAGCTTTGCCCCTACCCAGAGATGGCCCTGTTAATACAGACCCCAACCCACAGACAGATCTTGAACCTGCCTGGTCACTGCAGACCTGCCTGGTGGTTTCCAGGTTGCGTCTGAACCTGCTACTATTCCCCAGACCCTATCCCAACCCAAGACCTGCCTTGTCACCACCAGCTTCCCAGGGAATATGGACTCTGGACTGGCCCCAGCTGCTATCCTGGACCCCATCCTGCTCACCTTGCATGGAGACGGTGGTCTCCTGCCCATCTGATCATGCCATCCCGCTGGGCTCCCCTTCCCACCAGGGAGCAGTCAGCCCTTGTGGTACCCTGGCACCTAGAAAAGAACAACACAAAGCTACATCCTGGTTAGACCAAGGAATGGAAAACAAGGGCTTGACTCTCTTGTAGAGCAGCAATCCCATATTTCTATCTATTTACAGTCCACCCTATCCTGGGCAATTATTTTTTGTACACAGCACTAAAGATTTCCCCATTGAGCCAAACGTTTCTCCCGAGTACTGGCTCTCGAAGGAGCCTCACAGCCCCGAGCTGACATCAACACTGTCTTCTATAAACATGCCATGGAGAAATAACATGAACAAACAGCAGGAAAGGCTTTATGAAGATCCTCTTACAAACAAGGTACTTGTTCCTCTAACACATTCCCCTCGAGGTGGGAAATCCCCATGAAAAGACCAAGCTGGCCTTTAGTCAAGGACAACAGACTTGTGTAATGACAGGAAAGCTGGAACTACCAACCCATATCTCCTTTCTCGTCTACCACGAGGGATGCTAGCACAGATTTCAAGAGCACAGCAGAAAAAAAAAAATCTTCTTGGAGGAATGTTTTACACCAGAAGAGCAGTCAGAGCAATTTTACTCATTAGCATATTATTTTTATTAGTAACAGTTGCAGGCTCTGTCGGTGACAGAGCACTTAATAAATTGGAGAAGCCAGGAGAAGGCACCACATTGCTCCCTCTTAGCCCTCTCCAAGTTACATCTGTGCTGCCTCTGTTATCCCAAGGGGTAGACATCTTCAGAGGACAGTTCACCTCTTTAGAGCAGAGGTGGCACTAACTACCCCGTGGAGGTGGCAGAGGACATAGGTGGCTCAGGCAGGGCACCCACTTGCCTGGTGGCAAGGGCAGTTTATTCCCACCTTCAGCAATCAAAGCTGAACTAAAGGATCAACTGGCTGGAAGTCAAGCTACCCTGATTTCAAGGAGAGACGTGGGCACGGGGAGCAGCTCAGGGTTAAATCTACTGTACTCAGAAATGCCAAAGTACAGGTTGCCCGTTTATCCCACAGCCACGGTGCAGTTTCTTCTGGTCACAGGTGACCGCTTAAAAATAAAAGGCAGGGTGGGAGTCAATACTTGGTCTAGTCTCGTTCAGCATATTTATCAATGTCCTGGACGAGGGGACCAAATGTATCCCCAGCAAGTTCACCGATGATACCAAACTGGGAGGGCTGGTAGACACTCCGGAGGCAGTGCCACCATCCAGTGTGATCTGGAGAGGCTGGGCAGAGAAGAACCTCATGGGGTTCAACAAGAGCAAGTGTAGGGTTCTGAACCGGGTAAGTGTCCCCCTCAGGCTACCTTCAGCACAGATCTTCTGTCTGATAGGGGGAAAGATGTCTAGAGCCCTCTCTGCTGCACAACCAGTGCCAGCACTGGCAGTGTGTGCCCCATGCCTGCACGCTTCTTGCTTCAATCAACATCTGCGTTTCCCTTGGCCTTGTTTCCCAGAGAATTAGTTGTTTTCATAAATATCAGCTCTTGGCCCCTTTCAGCATCCCATGGAGAGGCACCAAAGAATGTGTCAGCCCTACCTAACTCGGTGTCTGGTGGGACAGCAGCCCCTCCAAGGTGTCCAGCCAGCTGCCCTGGGGCAGCGTACTGCAGAAGATCCAGAGGATAAGCATGAAGAGGAAACATGAAGCAGCAAGGATAGAAATAAACAGCCCAGATGAAGGTCATTCCCTCGGTCGGCAACAGAGAAAAGAATCCAAAGCCAAGGTAGCAGAGGTGAGAGGGGCACAGGTTGTAACACTTGATCCTCGGAACAAAGTTCAACCAACCCGTAGCCTGATGAATCCCCTCTGTGCAAACAGCAGCTGCTTGCTCAGCAAATACACACCCCAGCCCCAGCTGCCCCAGCCTCGGCCAGGAATTTTGGAGGAGGGGATACTTTAAAATCTGTGAAGAACTGGTATTTGGACCATTTGTGCAAGTGTGGCATGTCGGGGGGAGGGGGGCTGGACCTCCACACGCAGCCACAGTGCACTCCACTCCCCTCATTGAACCACCACCGTCAGTCTTCTTCAACCCAGAGTGCCCTTGGTTAACCATTCATTGAACCACCACCTTCAGTCTTCTTTAACCAAGAGTGCCCTTGGTTAAACACCCGTGTCCAAACCCACAGCACGTGAAGAATTTCATCCCCAACCTTCCTCAGCTCCTTGGCTTTCTGTAGGGCTATGTTTGTGCAGCAATTGTGCACTCAGTGCCCCTGGGACAAATGTGCCCTCAGACCCCACGGGGAAGCTCTCCAGGCCCAGAAGCAAGATGAGAAGCAACTTCAGAGTTGCAAGGGCAGGAGGAAAGAATGAAGACAGCCGAGGAGATGGTGCAGGAGCAGAGTGCCTGTGTTCCAGTATGCAGGAAAGAAAAGAGCTGATTGTGCTCCTCTTCCTCACCACATACCCAGGGCTGCCACGTCCACCTCAGTCTTCTCCTCCTGCCCCACAAGTCTACATGGAGCTCTTGACCCCACCATGATGCTGTCAGCCCCTATACACCATCTGTGCCTCTGATGAGTCACAGCTTTCCTCATACATAGACTCTGGACCTGAATCTGTCCCTCTGAACCTCCAACCCACCGTTGCCAACAAGAAATGGCAGCAGCAGCCTTGCCCCAGCACGTAGTGCTGTTTGCACAGCCCTTGGTCAAACACAATGGCCGGGGCTCTGCGCGGGGTGCACCTACCCACCAGCAGTGCCGCAACCTCCCTCTCACCCCAACCCCTTGCCTTGGTGGGGTGAAGATGCCCACTGTGTGCCTCTATCCCTTGATTCCACCCCTGCGAGAGCCTGCAGGCAGGTGTCCACAGATCGGCTCTGCGGAGAGTGAAGGATCATGCTCTTTCCTTGTCGCTCCTCACCTAAGCCACAGCACCTCAGAGGGCACTTGACAGCCAAATTAGGTTAATTATTGTGGTTGTATATGATAACCAAGCATGAACTTCAGACAGTGTTGTACAGAGGGGCTTTGCTGGTCCTGGAGAAGACAACAGTCTTCTGGATAGTGGATACTTTCTGTGTCAACACTGTCCTGAAGGCGAGAAGTGATGGGAATGTGGCTTATCTACAGCCTCTCCACCAGCTGAGTTGCAGCAGAACCAAGCTCAGGAGCCCCAGCAGGAGCCTGACCTACAGCTCCTGCTTGAAGCAAACACTCTCATCTTAAGCCACAAAGCCCAAGAGCAGCAAAAATAAATTAATACATAATTAAATAGATCCATCACCAGACACTGGCTCTCCAATCTAAGCATCTCCCTGCACAGGAAAGCTTTGGGTCCAGAGTCTTTCTGGCCAAAGGGAGAAGTGGCAGACCCCTACCCCTTCCAGTGGAGTCAGTTGTAGGAGCAGAACACCAGCTTTTCACTCAGTGGTCAAAAGTGTCACACGCTCACACACCAAAGCTCCAGAGACCAGACCAAGAAGCTGGTGGGATCAGCATAACTCAGACCTGTGGGGATTTGACTATAAATGTCCTTCCTTATTGGAGTGAAGAGGTCAGTGGTAAAGGAGCTGGGCCAGAACAGACCAGCCCGTACTGGGGGACAAGTGGAGGGGCAAAGTAAGGCTTCCTATGAACTTCTTCAGCTCCTTCACAGGCTTCCCAGGCCTGAAAATTATTTTACTCACCCTGAAAACATTTCATACACGTCAACAGGTTCTCCCATTGCAACTGAGGACAAAAAGTGCCAATCCCAGCGGATTTTTTTCCTACAAAAAGTAGCTCCGATCAAGAAATACTTTCTTGTGCCTGTTCTCTGGGCAGCCACCTGTGATTTCCACGCTGCTTTGATGACCCCTGCAGGGACAAGCTGTAAAAAACCCTGAGATTTTAATCCCTTCCTCATTTAGAAGAGCTGTGGAGAGGACATGGGCAATGCAGTTTTTGCCGGAGACAGCTGTCAAGGCTGGATAGTCTCTCCTCCTTGGGGAAGTGAAGATTCAACACATTCAGGAAGTCCCCAGAGTTTGAGGTCCTCATGGAGCGAAGGGTGTCTTCTCTCAGTAGCATACAGCTGTGGTGGGGCATGAACCTGATACAGCATCTGCTGCTTGGAAGTTGCCGCAGAAGAGTCAAAGTGTAAGTGTGTGCATGTGCCTGGCAGCATGAAGTGGGGCTGACTGTGTCTAAGGACATCTCCTGATGTTTTCCAACTTTCCCTTGCCTTTGACAAACAGAGGTCCACCATCCCTCCTGAAACTCCCAAATCTCTGGATAATTGCTTTCAAGCTCATCCTTCTACGAAGCCACACACCTGATGCTTTTCCAGTTTCACTGGTGGGCACTCTTTCTTCTCCAGGTCCTTCAAGGACACTAGCACTAGTCCTTTCGCTCCCTCCTTGCTGATGGGACTCTATGAACAGATTCCCGACAGGTCTGACAGCCTCACACGAGGACTAACACTCTCAGAGTATGAGGAAGAGGGAGCTCTGATACCATCATCTGCAGGAAAACACAACAGCAAAGCCATGACTTCAGCATCCTTCCTCTTACTGAGCTGAGGCTCACTTGAGTGCAGCTGAGACTGGGAGAGAGCAGAGTGAACTCTCACATCCCACCTCCCAGACATGAAGAGAATGAGGAAAGATCTGATTTAACTGTGGACATCTCCTTCAACACTAGCTGACCATGAGCCACATAGTAATTGTATTTTATCATGGCTGTGAGTATCCCTAATATGAACTGAACCAACGTTTTAAGAAATATTGGACAAAAGGCTATTAAATGACTATCACAGAATCACAGAATCACCTAGGTTGGAAGGGACCTTTTGAGATCATCTAGTCCAACCAATGGGGGGGGGAAACAAAACAAAA
>VXBW01005986.1:23899-78729 GCA_013400375.1 Thinocorus orbignyianus
TGGTCTCAGCCCATTGATCCAGTCTGTCCAGATCCCTCTGCAAAGCCTCTCTACCCTCCAGCAGATCAACACTCCCACCCAATTTGGTGTCATCTGCAAATTTGCTGAGGGTACATTCGATCCCCTCGTCCAGATCATTAATGAAGATGTTAAAGAGAACCGGACCCAGTACCGAGCCCTGTGGGACACCACTCGTGACTGGTCGCCAACTGGACTTCACACCATTCACCACCACCCTCTGGGCCCGGCCCTCCGGCCAGTTTTTAACCCAGTGCAGAGTATTCCCATCTAAGCCATGGGCAGCCAGTTTCTCCGTAAGGATACTGTGGGACACTGTATCAAAGGCCTTGCTAAAATCCAGGTAAATAACATCCACAGCCTTTCCTTCATCTACCAAGCGAGTCACTTTGTCATAGAAGGAGATCAGGTTTGTCAAGCAGGACCTGCCCCTCGTGAACCCGTGCTGGCTGGGCTTGATCATCCGGGCATCCCTGATATCAAAGGGCACACACCCCACCGTGACGCCCTCCTCGCAGGGTGCTCATGGGAATGCTCTGCAGGATCTCTCCATGCACCCTCCACCACTGCCAACCTCCTCCTGATCTCATCATCAGAGGCAGAAGGCAGGACAATGTCTATGGCACGACCCTGGCAAAGACATCTCAGCCAGCGGGGCAGGTGTGAAAGGATGCTCATCTTGGAGATCCAGCTAGAGCAGCCTGTCTTGGCCATCATTTTCAGACGATGGCCCTCAGTTTCCCTCCATAAACCAGGGAATACCCCTTGGTGAGAGGTAACTTGCACATCTCCACCTTTGGGGCAACTGTTTAGTACTCACATGTCAATGCTGCAGCTTTCCTAAAAACCCTAAAATGTCTCCCAGATTTCATTGTTTGGGGTTTTTTTCACCAGGTGGGACATCAACATTTACCCGGTGCCCTGTCATGCTTTCCATAGATAGGAGGCGGCATCAGACCATGAGGTCCCCACCCTGTTTGCCTGCTGATCTGTTTCAAAAGGCATTTGCTCTGTAAATCCTGCTCCACCTGGTTTTCCTCTGTCAAACATGGCTTTTCTAGCAAGGTTTCTTCTGAAAACCATTTCCACCAGGTGCTGGCCAAGGCAGAGCCAGGGCTGGACCCAGCACTTGCCCATTTCTCTGGGTCAGATGCATCTGCAGAGGACTCCCACTGGCCATGGAGAGTCCTAAAGAGGTCTTTGGCCATGCCCAAGTCAAACACAGCTTCCTGAGCTCCAGAAGCCTCCTTTCCTGCTCTGCTCAGCACTAGAGAGGCCACATCTGCACTGCTGGGACAAATCCAGGCTTCCCAGTACAAGAGAGAGATGCACTTACTTGTACCAGTCCAACACAAGGACACGAAGGTGATGAAGAGTCTGAAGCATCCTTCAGAGCAGGAGAGGCTAAGAGAGCTGGGGTATTCAGGCCAGAGAAAGTAGGCTAGAGGAGACCTCGTGGAGATGTAGAAACTTCTGATGGGAGGGAATGAAGACAAGGGAACCAGGGTCTTCTCAGTGGTACCCAGGGACAGGGCAGGAGGCAATGAGAGCAAACTAAAATACCTGCAATTGATGTATTTCTGACCCACAGACAGACAACAAGTGCTCCCAGTAACACCTAACCTGGTGTCTTTGTTTGGAGAAGACAACACAGACAGTCATCAGGAATTGTTCAGAAGATCCTAGACCCTACAAGACTCCAGAAGGATTAGGTCTAATGACAAAACCACCCTAAAATAGACAGGTCTTTCAGCACTTGAGTGCTGCCAGCACTGCAGGCTTCAGGGGCTTCAAGACAAAACCAGGTTTGTGAGGGTTTTCTTCTAATCTCTGGCAAGGAAACAAAACCAACCGAAAAGAAATCACAAAGCCTGTTCCCCAGGTGAGTGGAGATGTATTTGGTTGTTCAAAGGCTGTTGATAAGGCAACTGAGATTAAAGAACAAATAAGTGTATGGTTGGTGCCAAAGCAAGCTGAAAAGCATTACAGCCAGAAACAACGACGCACTTCTCTAAACCTGAGTACATCCAGCTGTTCCTCAGCCTTCACGCCCAAGAGAAGCTCTGCCAGGAGCTGGCCCAGGGTCTCCCTCCTCCCTCGGGGCCAAGATTCTTGTGCCAACAGAACCCCATGCAGCTCAGCATGACACCACCAGTCCTACAGTTGGCTCTCTCTGTGCTCTGCTCCCGACCTCCCAGTGGGACCTGTTTCATAGAATCATAGATTCATAGAATCATAGAATGGTTAGAGGTGGAAGGGACCTTAAAGATTACCCAGTTCCAACTGCCCTGCCATGGGCAGGGGCACTTCCCAACACACCAGGTTGCTCCAAGCCCCATCCAGCCTGGCCTTGAACCCCTCCAGGGATGGGGCAGCCACAGTTTCTCTGGGCAACCTGTTCCAGTGCCTCACCACCCTCACACCAAAGAAGTTCTTCCTGATATCTCATCTAAATCTCCCCTCTTCTAATTTAAATCCGTTCCCCCTTGTCCTGTCCCTCCACTCCCTGACCAAGAGTCCCTCTCCAACTCTCCTGGAGCTCCCTTCAGATCCTGGAAGGCTGCTCCAAGGTCTCCCCGCAGCCTTCTCTTCTCCAGCCCCAGCTCTCTCAGCCTGTCCTCACAGCAGAGGTGCTCCAGCCCTCTGAGCATCTTCATGGCCCTTTGCTCCCATTGGCCCTGAGCATCCCTGTCAGAGGGAACTGGTATCAACAGGCACATCACTGCAACAGGGGCTGACTTCAACATCCCAGGAGAGATGGTGAAGATAACAGGAGCCGATTGAATCAGCAGGGCTCACTGGCTCTGCAAAGTGCAGAATCAAGTAAATATCGATTTAGGTAGGCGCTAATGGACCGGTGGCTGCCCAGCAGCGGAAGGGGAGGCCTGGTGTGTGATAGATTTCAAAATGACTCGGAAAGTAAACTCCCACTTCGCTGATAACGCAGCATGCACTGGGTTCCCCGCAGAAAGCTGTCTAGAAATTATTGTGGCTCACTTCATGAATAGGTCTGTCTGGAAACTGGTCTGAAAAGCAAACACAAAAGCAGCACAAAGAGTTTGCTGGAGGTGGGGGAAATGCCCATCCCTCTCTGAGGCTCCTCTCCATCCGTGTTTTGCAGGAAGGAGTGCAGACCTTGGAAACTGGGGTGTCTCAGATCCCAGTTTCCCCACTGGATATGGGACTGACTGGCTGCTGGGGAGACACAGGCAAACCTCTTGTCTTCTCAGCCCCTCTGAGAACCCGCAAGCTGCAGGCTGCCAGGGGACAAGTGATATGCCCAAACTGAGCACACGTAAGCAGAAAATGATGAGGATGAGTCCTTGCTGAAGCAAAGTGTCCAGCTCTGGAGTTCTCAACAGAGAAAGGACACGGGTCTGTTGGAACAGGTCCAGTGGAGGGCCACCAAGATGATCAGAGGGCTGGAAACCTTAGGACTAAGGACCCAAATCTGGTTTTAGGATTTTCCTGACGGGATGCTGGGAGTGTGCCATGAGAAATGGGGCAGTGGAGCCTGAGCAGCATAGGCACAGTGGGGACCAGTGGTGGGAAAACAGGACCTTGTGGTCATGCCAGGTGAGGAATGGGTCCCACTCCAACAACAGATATTCCTTCCCTGACTTCTTCCCATGGGAAAAGCCTCCTTCCAGGCCCTCAAAGCCTAGCTACCTGCATCGAGGCAAAGGGACTACAGCCTTTCTCATGCATCTTGCTTTGGCAGCACCATCTCAGCAGTGTCCCAGCTCTTGCAGGAGAACAAAGGTTTTCTGCTCCTGCCTGGAAAGCCTTGGCTGACTTGTCACCCTCGCTGGGAGGTCGGTCGTGCCGCCCACCTGAAGGCGGCTGCTCACACCTTGGGGCTCCACAAGGAGACGTCAGTGGTGGAAAACAAGTCTGCCTTAGCAAGACCAAACAAAAACCCACGCGCAGCTTTCTGCTTTGTTATTTTTACGCGGGAGTAGTCCCCACCTAGTAGGAAAAGGAATAAGGGGCAGATAAAGGGAGGCAAACAGCTAACTGATACTACCGAGAGGCTCAGGTCCTTGCAAATCCCACTGCCCTTCCTCACACCACCCATTGCTCCAGCAACTGGTACAGCACCCAAGGTGGGAAATCTGGGTCACAGGTCTCCTCTTCTCCTCATCAGAGAGGTAGTCACCTTCCCACACGTTCCTTTTCACCTCCACCCCTGTACAGGCTTGCAAAAGGACCAGAGATGCCTGTTCTCCAGGTGCAGGTGCAGCTTGTCCAACAGCCCTGGGAAAAAACCCACCAGCAGCCCCTCCAGGCCATGGACAGGCCAAGCAGGAAAGTATTGCATGAGAGCACAATAACTTTCTGGGGTATCTCAAGACAAGCTGAGGTCTCCTTGCTCATCATCTTAAGCAAGGGACAGGGGACAGGGGACAGGGATAAATAACAGGAAGGGACTGGAGTTTTGGGGGCTTTTCATCTGCCTTCTGCTGGGAAAGAAGAGACCAGTGGGTCTCAGATGACTGCTATCTCCAAGGCCCTCAGACACCGGTCCACAAGGTGAGCCTCATCCCACCTAGGTCACATGCCAAAACAGCTTCTCCGTGATGCAGTTGCAAGGTGACAGAAGCAGCCCTAAGGAACCAGCAGCTAAGAGCTGCTGAGGTCCTGCAGGTGTAGCCTCCAACAGAAGAAGCATGTGGGCAGATGAGCGCATCTGCTGTGCTTCATATCACCAGATCCCAGCAGAAGCAGACAACCGCCTTCAGAGTTTCTCTTCTATGTATGCATCAAGTCCTGCCCAAGAAAGAGGCTTCCAGGCAGGAGGCCTCTTTCCTGTATTCCAAAACAGGAATACAGGAGACCATGGCCAGGATTACATATCAAAAATGGACCTCACATGATGTCCCCACAGACAAATAGACTTGTTCTTTGGCAAACAAGTGAGCTGAGCAGTGGCAAATCCCACAAGTGACAACCGAGCAAGAGGCCACAACCAAAGAAGAGCGAGACGAAGACTGGCTGGGCGCCCTCACACTGATGAACATCTAGATGCTCCCAGGCAAGGGTGTCCCATGCCCTGTCACCCAAGGTCCTGTCTGGAGAATACTCCCAGGCCCTTCAGCCACATACCCCACATCACCATGGCCTTCCAAGCAGATTTATCCATCTCAGATGGCATGAGGCATGGCTGTGCAGAAGGAAGGAGGGGGGAGAAGTACCACCCTCAGCCCCAAGAGCAGGAAGGGGTTTGATCCCTGCAAACAGCGAGCTCACCCATGGCCTTCACCCAGCCCTGGGCTCCTTGATAAGCTGCCACCTTGGGCAGATAGCAGGAGCACAGGATGGGTGGAGAACGCGACAGCCCCACAGTAAACTTGTGGTTTTGATGAGGTGGATGGGGAGAGGCAGCGCCTGCCTGCGCCAGGGTGAGGGGAACTGCTGCCTCCCTGCCTGAGAGAGGGGAGGGAGGAAGGTGGGACCTTTTGTCCCTCAAAAAGTCTGAGGTCTGGGCTCAGGAAATGATGCATTTCCTGAGACCCAAAGTGAAGGGAAAACACGCACCATTGGGGTCCTCTCCACTGGTGCAGAACTGGTGTATAGCTTGAGCCACAAATTCTCCATCTCCAGCACTGCCCCAGGTGTCTAGTGCCCAAGTATGAGGAACACGTGGCCCCACTACCCGGGCTTAGGGTTCCTGGTCATACGAAACCACGGTTGGGTCATGCTGATGCTGTGCAGGATGCTGTGATGAGCTCCAAAGGGGAAGGATGGGGAAGAAAAGCCACTGAGGAGGGAGGAGACCCTGAGCAAAGGACTGGCTGTGGACCTCCATCATGGCGGCCAACCTCCCAGTCCCTCCTTTGAGTTATCTTGCACTGTCCACCAGCCAACAAGAAGCAGAACCAGAGACCACTTTTCTACCAGTCCTGGGAAACAACTGGTTTCCTCTTAGGGCTCTGCTGTTGCTGGTCATCTTGGCAAAGCACAGTCCCAGCATGGGACTTCAGCCAGTCTGAAGACGGCAGATGCAAGATATCAATGTGTTCAGCGGTGCCCGGAGCAGCTAGTGGTTAAATGCTGTGCCTGGAGCAGTAAGTACAGCAAGGGGAATCAAAGGAGGGAGCCAGGGAGGGCTGTAGCCCCAGTTCGTGGTGGATGGAGTCAGGCGATGTTGGAGAAGATGAGCTCCATGCCGTGCTGGTATGACTCAGCTGGCACAGGGTCCCAGCAGCACAGACCTGAACACTGTATCAACACAGGGATTATCAAGCGCTAAAAACCTCAGTGCTCAGCTTTGTCAAGAAGCAAACACAGGACACAAGAAGTGCAAGAAAGAGGACGAAGAGCAACCACTCAGAACCGAGCAGGAGGACACAAGAGTTCAAAGCAGAACATCAACTGCGATGACTGAATCCAAGGAGTAAGGCAGGGATGCAAACATGGGTGGCATGGCCACCTCCTGCCGTGTCTACAAGCGCCCGGGCAACCTACCCACCGCCCAGCGTGACGTGGCAGGGGCTTGCAGAAAGCTGCCAGCGGGCCTCGAGACCACGGTCACCAAAACGTGCCACTCACCAGAGTGGAGGCCGGTCACTCTCTGGGGCAGGCGCTGGAGAACAGGGCACCGGTGGGAAGGTCCGCTGTGGGCTCGCCGTCCCGGGCGGCCCCCCCCAGGGAGGGGCCACGGCCGCAGGCACACAAGCCAGGCTCCGGGTGTTTGCTTTCCATTCTCCCAGCCTGGCGATCACCACCCGCTCCCCAGCCAAGGCTCCGGCTCACCATGCTGAAATTCAGAAGGTATTTGGTCACGTAAGTGGACTGTTTGTTTGTTTCTTTAAAGGAATATAATATCTCCTTTGGTAAAATATTATTTCCATCCTACCCTGAGGGTCATGGTCCCTCTGGAAAAATGGTTGGCAATTGAAGGGGTGGTGGGAGCGGGCAGAGGAGCACTTCTACTCTGCATAAATGCAGGGAGGTCTGGGTTGATGGGGCTCTCTCTTCTGGTGAAGCTCCAAGGGCAGCACTTCTTCCCCAGCACAACAGGAAGGAGGACAACATCTTTTGTAAGGTCTGGTTCTGCAGAGGAAGAAGAGCTGCAAAGACCGTGGGGAGGCAAGCAGGTTGGCGATCCCTCCTGCTTCACCCCAGCTCCCAGCTCTGCAGGCTGGATGTGGGGTGGAAACCCCACTCTGTGCAAACCTGAGGGATGTTTGTAGGGTTAGGTGCGCTCTTCCACAGCCTCCCACGCAGGAGAGGATGGGCAAAGAGCAGAGAATGGCAAGGCTTGAACTTCACGGCATATCCTTCTCGCTGGGGGTAGGTCATTTTGGGGCAGGACAGCCTCTTCCCAGGCACCTGCAGCATCTGGGGCATCGCAGACCCCACAGGGGGCTTTCCCAACTCAGCCTTTTCACGGGTGGGTTGGGGACCAACACAGGCAGGCAGTGCTGTTGTGCCCTTGCTGCTCCACCTTATCTCCTCCTGCAGCCCATTGTCCCTCTTCTCTCATTTATTGCCATCTAAACGAAGAAACCGGCTCAAATCACTGCTGAGAACAACCAGGCTATCACTGCTGTACTCACTGTGCATATTAACACCCCGTGCAATACTGCTTGTTGCCTGGAGGGTACCCAGCCACGGCGAATCAATAAAGTAATTTTCTGCCACTTATCTGCCCGGAGAACCCAGCCTCGGCCACCCAATGAGAATCCCCACAGCTCAGCAAGCGCCAGCCCACCACAGAACATCCCGGCTCTGTGTTGGACAGGGAAGGGGCACAGCTCAGAGAGAAGCAGGTCATCCTCCAAGGGAAAAAAAAAAAAGAAGGGAATCTGCAGTGATTGAAATCCAAGCAGCCCCCCCTCTCCTGCCAGGAGCTCAGGCAGTGAGACACGGCTGGGGGCATCGTTGCATAGGAATAAATGACAGGTTGGTTTGAAATGGTCCATCAGCTGCTGTGGTTCCGCCACTGAGACCTGGCATCTTGGGATGCTGCACCCATCTTTGCACCTTGTTTTGTCACCTTTGGAGGTGACAGCGGGCTCTGGTTCACCGGGTCTCTTCAGCTACAGCCTGGTCACAGCTGGGGACATCTCCAAGGGCTCTGCAGGTTGTCCTTGCAGCCTGACCAGCCCTACAGGGCAGCTCTGACTCCCATCAGCTCCAAGTGTGTCTTGGACATCTTCCTGCTGCTTTGATCCCAAGTGTCTAACTCTGCCCCAAGACACCCATGCCCATGATCTCCTCCCAGCGTGTTGAACTGAGAGAAGGCAGTGAAGGAGTTGTCCATGGAAAGCAGTCGAGCCTCTTGAAGGCTTATTGTCAAGCTATGAATCATCTGGCTGCTCCAGTGTCCAAGGTGAAGGCTTCTCATGCTCCATGTGCCATTTTATCCCAGTTTTGCTGTCTTCAGTGCAACTGCTTGGCATCTTCGGTGACAAACTTCAGTGCTGCCACAGCTCTCCCTTTCTCACCCTCCCTGAGACACGTGTCCCACCAGAGCAAGCCTGGAGGAAGGGTTCTGGCTTTGTGCTAGCCTGCAACATCTAGCATTGTTCGATGGTCATCTCCAAGAGGCAGCAGACTGGCAGCAAAAGGACCTGGATTCTCTTCAGGTTGAAAGTTTAGTACCAGGGACCTTTGTGGAAGCAAGTCCAGAAGTCCATCATCACAAAACACTGATACCAGGGTCACGGAGGGTACTGCCCACCTCAGCATCGCTTCCCAGAGAAGCCTTGCATGGTTCTGCGTATGCTGCTGGGAGCTGGTGCAGATCCCCCCCAAAGAGAGAGTTTGGGTGTATCACTAAATCCCACAGTTAGTTCGCTCTTCATTCTCTTCTCGCCGCTTCTCTTAGGCTGGCCAAGCAGACGAGCTCATCACCAGCTGCACCTCGAGTGATGGGAGAGTTGGATCAAGTCTCCAACAAGATCTGTCCAGCAGCATCACTTCACCCTGGGGCAGCTCCTCCTTCACTGCCTTCTCCCTCTTTGGTCTCTCTGGCCACCGATGATCTCCCACACCAGGGTATTTCAACAACCCTTGCCTCGCAGCAGCTCCGGGGCAGCCCCAAGTCTCCACTTCAGCCTTCTCCCTTTAATGTGTCTCAGCATTTTAAGCATTGTTTAAGCTTTTTTCTGATCTGTTGCTTGTCATACCCGTTCACCTTTGACAGCACGAGGCTCTCCTTGTGCTGCTTGCCTGGTTGGACAAGGGGCCCCGTGCCCGTCAGCCAGATGCCTGTCTCTCATCCCAGTTTGGAAGTGGAAAATTAGCGTGGTTGCCACCAGGTCTGGGAGGATGCTGTGCTGCTGATGACTGGTCCCTTCACCGTGCTAGTAAGTACGTGCCCTTTGAACCCTCAGCAGCAGCATCATGACCTGAGACCTCCCACCCTCTGCAGTCCTGAGTACTTTAGACATTATAAGTCTCCCAGAAGGTGCCCGGCATCTCAACTCAGTGAGGGACATCACTTAGGACAAGGAAGAACCATACCCATCAGCATCCAAACTGATGCACAACCGCTAGAGAAGGAAACTTCAGTTAGTCATAATGCTCCGTCAATGTTTTTTCTGGAGCAAGTCCAGCTGCAGTACCAAACCCAAATTCCTCACTGGTACCAATGGGACGGACGTCACCACTTCCGAGAGCCTGTCTTTGCGTCATTGCTGAGCTCACCAAACCAGCACGTCTCCCGCACGTCACCAGAGTAGGAGATAAAGCACCAAGGAGACAAGGAAGCTCTGGGACAAGCAGGCCTGTGCATTCCCAGGCCCAATGTCTTGGCCCAAAACTGTCCGCTGGAGGAAGCAGGCAACATCAACAAGAAGCCTCAGCTGTCAGAGTGGGGCTTCTAAGCAAGGACTGCCAAAAATTTCTGCTTTCCTTAATTCTTCCTAATTAGATTCCTCCATATCAGCAAAGCAGCCTGTGCCTGCTCCCTCCCTCTGAGAGATGGAAAGCAGATAGCTGAGGCTTGCAAGCTGGACTCCCACCCAAGGAGAAGCCCACAACAGGGGATTTAACCAGATTCTCAGTACAAACTGTCTCCCGTTTGTCAGTGATAGGTTCCCTGGACAGAAACCAGCAGAGATGAAATGCAAACTGACCCTTTTTTTCAGGAATCTCAGTCCTCAGACTATGCAGTTTAAGACTTAAGACTATGGTCAAGTTCCACCATGGTTTGCAGCAAGCCCTACAAAAACCAAAAGCCTTGTGGCAACTTTTTGATGGCCAGAACGTCCCTACACACAACCCCAAACCCCATAGCGTGATGACCTGAATGACTGATGACTTGAAATCCTGTTGCCACTGTAGATTTGGCTAAGACCAGGCTAAAAGCCACGTTGGGCACCGGAGAGGCATGGCCAGGACCTCCACGGTCACATCACATCTGCAGCCACAATCTGGAGCTGGTGCAGGTGGCAATCACCTCCAACAGCAGGTGTCAAGAGAAGGGGACAGCGGGGAAAATGAAGTTGTGTTGTCTGTTTATAAAGACAGGCAGGGTCCCAAGGTTTCTGGGCCAGGCACGGCGAGCAGCACCTGGTGCTGGAGTGGGAGCTCAGGCTCCGCCGCCAAGGTGTCCCCGAGCAGCCAAGGGACTCCACAGTTATCACTGTTTACCTTTCAGTGTGATGTTTGGTCCCAGCTGGAAATTTCCACTAAGCTCTACTGCCTGAGCACAGCCCTCTGAGGTTCAGTGGTTATCACTGCCTCTGTGCCTCTTCCACCTGTGAAAATGTGGTCTTGCTCTAAAAAAAAAAAAATTAAAATAAATAAATTAAAGTCTCAAAGCACCTTTCCCTTCTGCCTCACACACATATTACTAGTACTTACTAACGGTCTGAGATGTCTTCTTCCTTATAGGAAGTTGAATGCAATATACAGGTGCCAGCCAGGTCGGCTCTGGATCTTCTTCAGCCTCCTCATACTCCTCTTGGTCACGCTTCAAGTCGTGGAGAAGCTGCAGCCTCCCAGGTAGGTCCCAAGCAGGACTGCAAACCTGCACCTCATCCTCCAGCCCTTCGCCGACCACTGAGGTTGGCTCAAAACTATCCTCCTAAAGCCACTCTACAGTGTCTTCTTTGGACAGGGAGAAAAGTCCAGGTGAGAGAGGACCTCTCTGGGGCTCTCACATCCAACCCCTACACCCTGGCTACAGCTGGACATCCTCTGGGTCCAAACCAGGCTGCTCTGGACTTTGTCCTGGCTGGCCTCAAAACCCCACAGCCCTTGAGCATCCTCCCAATCACTTTCTCTTCTCTCTCCCCTTGCCTTCTCTTGCTTTGCCACTTTCCACCAGCCCACTGTGCTCCAGGGGGGACAAGGGGCACTGGCACATCTCCGCTGACCTGTTCTTCTTTTCTTGCACCCAGTCCGACCTCCCAGGGCATTGGTCAAGTTCTACACTCACCAGCAAGGCCACTCACCCCAAGAAAGATGGGGGAAACGGGCTTTGGGGTGTCTGCAGGGGGAGGGGTTCCTTGAGCTGCAGGGAAGGAACTGCCCTCTTGGCACCCTCCATCCATCCTCTGCCCATTTGTAGCTGTGTCTCAGGTCCTCTCTGTTACAGAAACTGCCAGTGTGAGCTGGAGCGAGCCCTGCAGCAGACCACGGACCACAGCCAGAAGAAGCTCGGCTATGCCCTCCAGAACCCCAGCTTGCTGTGGGACAGCAATTCCCTGCACTGGCAGAGGAAAGCCATGCCAGACCCCACTTCAACTGAGAGCCTCCAGGACGTTTTCCAGATGCATCTGTATTTCAGCCAGGAGACCCCGCTGGAAAGCAGTCCAGGCGGCCAAGAGGAGCACTGGAGGTGGCAGCCTGTGGAGGGCAGCGAGACGGTCAAAGCCCATCCTTCATCCACAAGGCTGAAGACCTGGCTTCCTGGCCTGAGGAAAGCAACCAGAAAGGGTCCTTCTCCAAGTCTTCCTGGGAGAATATCCACAGATTTGGGAGGTGCTGATGCTGTTGCTAGCAAGTCCATAAGCTTTGCAGAGGAGGACAGGAGAACATCACTGCCAGGAACAAGGCAGGTGGTGGTACAGAGCCAGTCTCAGCCTCAAGCCACGGGTTTCCCCCACCATCGGTGGGGCGACTCGCTTGAACACTCCTTGCCAAATTCATCTCCACCTCCACAAGCAGAGGACTTTTACAAAGCAGACCTGGAGAGAGGATTTTCCCCAGGCTGGAGAGATGTTCCTAAGGGTGACAAAGTGAATCTCGGAGAAGGCCAGCAGGTCAAAAGGGTCTCCACTCCAGGGGAGACATGCAAACCCAAGACTGACATTGTTTTCCTCAAAGTCCACAAGAGCGCCAGCAGCACCGTCATGAACATCCTCTTCCGCTTCGGCGAGACGCACAACCTCACCTTCGCCTTCCCCATCGGGGGTGGCAACCAGCTCTTCTACCCACGCCACTTCTTGGCGAGTTTCGTGCAGGGCTTCTCCCCCAGTAGCCCTCAGCGGTTCAACATCCTCTGCCACCACATGCGATTCCTGCAGCCAGAGGTACGGGCTGAGACTTGGGAAGGGCGAACAGGGTGGGAGAGAGGGGCTGATGGGGAGCGAGGTGGGAAACTTGTAGAGTACATAAACTTTTCAAGGATGAAGCAGAAGAGAGACAGGCATACCCCCAGGTACGTTCCATGTTATGGTCATCTCCTGAGAGCTTTCATCAACAGATTTGATGAAATCAATGTGCTGTGACCTGAGATAGTGCCCAGAGCTGTCCACAACTATCATCTCGTCCTTGGCTGGTGGGTCTTTGGAGGTGTCTTGCTCCCTGGACAGGCCCAGAGGGTACCAGCTGCAAGAGGAGAATGCCATAAGCACATCAGCTCAGGTCAGCCATGCCCAGCACCTTCTGGTTGCCACTTGAGGACATGCAGATCTGGCGAGGAAATAGGACGCATCTCACACCTGGACAAGCCACCCAGCTGTGGCAGGGAGCTGTGATCACTGCTCTCCCCTGTACCTCTTCTGGGGTTCCCCACAGCTGACATAACTCTTCCTTTGATGAGCTTCACCATGAAAACATCCCCAGCCCCAACCACCGCCAGCCCCAGCGACTGCTCCTGCACAGGACTGTGAGCAAGCAGGTCCCCTCTCCCTACCTCACCTTTAAAGCCTCCTTTTTCTCCTGCACAGGTGCACAAGGTGGTGTCCAGCTCAGCGTTCTATTTCTCCATCCTGAGGAACCCTGTGAAGCTCATGGAGTCCTCCTTCGCATACTACAAGGGTGCATCGGCTTTCTCCCGTGTCCGCAGCCTAGAGGAGTTCCTCAGCCAGCCTTACCACTACTACAACCCCACATATGGTGACAGGCACTACGCCAGGAACCTTATGACTTTTGACTTTGGCTTCAACCCTGATGGAGAGGTCTCAGCCGAGCGGTTGCAGCTCATGCTGAAGGCCATTGAGGCTTCCTTTGACTTGCTCCTCATCTCTGAATACTTCGATGAGTCCATGGTGCTGCTGAAGGAGATGCTGTGCTGGGACCTAGACAGCGTCGTCTCCTTCCCCCTCAACATCAGGGACAGCAGCACCAAGTTCCCCCTCTCAGACACCACCGTGCAGAAGATAAAGGACTGGAACAGGCTGGACTGGGAGATCTACACCCACTTCAACAGGACCTTCTGGGAAAGGATTGACCGAGACATCGGCCGGGAGCGCATGCGGCGGGAAGTGAAGGCACTTCGGCAGAGGCAGGGAGAGCTGGCCAGGACCTGCCTGCAAGGGACGGGCAGCGTGGCCCCAAAACACATCAAGGACTCTTCCCTGAAGCCACTGCAGCACGGCAGCGCCAGGATCTTGGGCTATAACCTCAAGCAGGGCTTGGACAAGGAGACGGAGCGCATGTGCCGACGGCTGGTGACCCCGGAGCTGCAGTACAGCAGCGCTCTCTACAAGAAGCAGTTTCCCCCGAAGTCCCCTGAGACCGAGCAGCCTGAGCAGCAGGGCAATGCCCTGCAGCACAGGCTGGAGGGCACCCAAAACTGAGCCTCCTCATCCCCTCCAGGCATCGCTCTCCAGCTACCTCTGCTGAGACAGCGAGGTCCCCCCCTCCTGGGCTCGGGGGGTGTCAGGCAGGTTGGGACAATGCTTGCCCTCAAGAGCCACCACTGTCTGTGCAGGACCAGGCACGAGCTCCAGAGGTGCCACTGGCTGCCGTCGCTGCAGAGCAGGACAGGTCCTGCAAAAAGGGGGTCGTGGGCACGAGCTGACACTTCCAGGGTAGGTCCTGAGCAAACAGGGCACGACTCTGGACCGGTGGCCGAAGCCTTGGAGGAGGTGACCTAGGCTTTGCGCTGCATAGCACTGACTGCAACAGTGGGGAGGAGAACCAGGAGGACAACCCAAGTCCTCTCGGTGCAGGTAGATAGGGGAGGGTTCCAGCTGGGAACCAGACTGCTGCCCTTCACCTGGCGCTCCCACCAGCCGAAGGCTGCCACGGCATGGGGCCAAGCTGTAAATCAGAGCTGCAGAGCTTGGTTCACAGCTTGGGAACAAGTCTGCCTGCCCAGCTGCAGCTCTCCTCCACTTCCCCTTAACGCTCCTGTGCTGGAAAAGCAGCCTCTTAATTAAAAATAACAATATTCACTCTCCCCCCTTAATTCCACCAGTCTGCCCAGTGGNCTCGGGCACTGCATTGGTGGGGATGGCTCCTACCCCGGATCTGATGCCCACGCTGCGGTGTCAGATGGCACAGGCTGAACACCCGCACATCCTGGGGCAGGCTTGTGAGCACCTCTGCAGCCAGACATCCCAACCCAGGCTTGGAGCAGTGGTAGGAACATTCTACACTCTGCCTGGGGAAAAATACCACAGGAACGGGTGGCAGTGGGTTAGTCAATCTCACTTTTCGCATCCTACACTTATCCTCAGATCAAAAGCAGAGCTGGCAAATCAGTTGGATATGCAGAGGCTCTGGCTTAGGATTTTCAGCATGACTTCCAAGCCAAAAGAGGTCCACAAAGAATTGCTGAGGGGTCTGTGCATCCCAGACTCTCCCTTGGCCAGCCACGGTTTTGGTTTCCACCCAAAGGTGCCTCATCCCTTCCTTCACTTCTCCTGTTAGGATGTGGTGTGGTCTCATGGTTTGAGAGGAGCTGGACCCAGAGAGGGCCAGTTCCTCTCTGGGCATTCACCCCAAAGGGCAATCCCACATGGGATCAAGGAACTGGGTAGCCCACGGGCAAGGTCGTCCCTCAAAACCCCAGAGGGGACACAGCAGGGATGCAGGGAGGAGCAGGGCTGGCACCCAGGGCAAGGGGACAGCACATGTTCAGGTACCAAACCTGCATCTGGTGCTTTCACTCTGGATTTTAATCGGGTGCCACTTCCTTGGTCGCTGTTTGCAACTCAGCGAACTGGAGCAGATCTTGCCGAGGTGAATCAGGGCAGGAACACCCGTAAAACCAGAGCATCACATGAAAAACACACCCTGCCCTGGGGCACGCACCCCAGCGTTGCTCTGAAAAGCTGCAGTGCATCAAGAATACATTCTGCTCGGGAATTTTCTGCCCAGAGAAGCCCTGGGGGGAAAAAAAAAAAATTGTTTGCTGCAAAATGCAGGAATTCTCTTATTTTTGGCAGGGACTGGGGGGGAGATCTCTGCGTGCATACAGCTGTGCCCACCACCCCAGGCTGGCCATGGGATTGCCCCCAACCCCTGCTCTTCCCCATGGAGAGACCCCTGGGGTGCAGCACCCAGGGGTGCCCCAGCCCCAGCTTGGCCTGGGGGCAGCCCCATTTACCCAGCAGGTGTTGCCCCCTCCTTCCAGAGCAAACGGCAGGCAGGGCAGAGTTGGTTTGCTTATCTTCATGGCTTCTCCCATTTTTGGGGGGATGAGATGGGCTGATCGCCCTCCTCACAAAGCTCACAGGAACGACAAGCTCACACCAATCACAACATTTATTTTTACTGCTGTTTCCACACATCATTATTTCATCTTTAGGAACATTTCACGCGGACACAGAGGGGAGCCTAGGGAGGGGCTTGCTCCCGGCACTGGTTGTGTACCAGCTGCCTGGGTCTTGTGTTTTTAAGCACAGCCCCTTTCTGCACCACTCCTTGATGCCTTCCAGCATCCTGTCCCCAGCCCAGCAGGGTCTCCTGTGGCCACAGAACTCCCTTGCCCTGGAGCATTTTTACCTCCTCTCCAAGAACTGCCAGGTTCAACTCAAGGACCTCAGCTGAACCAAAAAGAATACCATTTTTTTTTACCAATATCCATTTAATAACTCAAAATATCAAAGCCCGCTTCCTCCTCATCCTCAGTTTCCAAGGCAGTTATTGGTTTATGCTTTTCATGGCTGCAAGAGACCCAGAGGGATTATTTCAAGCGCTGCATGATGCAATAACGTGGGGGTTGCTCAAGCCTACCCATGTAATCGCCCTGCCTGTCTGCAAGCTTCCTGGCAACACAAGAGAACCCACAATTTATGCAAAAATGTTGGGTTTTCCTCCCCTGCCGCGCTAGCGACACAGCCTTGGAAAACTTCATGCTCATCAGGGTGACTTCCAAAGCTCTTCCCAAAGGAGCTCAGGGGTGCAGGCGTCCTGCGAGGCCAGCACGGCCAGTTCCTTTGTGATGCTTTAAAAAAATATAAAATAATGACCTCACCCTGGGGCAGGGAGCAAGCGGGCAGGAGGGACGGTGGGTAGGATGAGCAGCAAAATCCTTGGCACCAGGGAACCCCCTGCCAGGAGAGGGGCTGCAGGGACCTCCTTGGCTGTCGTCCACGGCTCAGGCACGAGGCTCGGGGTTGCTCTTCTGCCCTTTCCTCTTCTGACGTGGCTCATTCTGCTCCACATGTGTCACCGCCCTTGCCTTGGGTATCTTGTATTTGCTCCTCTGGCTGTAAAGGAGGTTTTTCTGGAAGAGCCGTGGGATGTTGCCTTGGTAGAGCAGGAGGGCAGTGAGCATCCCTAAAATGAGAGCAGGGACCCTCTCCGTGGGCTGCATCGAGCATCTCCACAGCCCAGCAGTGGTTTCCAGGGCCTTGCCACAACCTCAAAATGTAGCTCAGAACCACCGAAGCCCCCACTGACAGTAACTAAAAGACCCTTGTTATATTACTTTAAGGAGAATTCAATCACGGTGCCCTAATTATAACACAGAGGCTTGTTTTGGCCTAAAAGAGCCATAAACCACACCATCCCCCTCCTTTCCCCACTGACTGCATTCAAGGCACCATGTATCCCGCTCCCCATGGTCATCCTGAAGCCGTGGACAACCTCAATGGCACAGCTCAACCTATCACCCTGACACATTCCTGCTTCACCTCCCCCAGACTTCAGCCTCGGGGAGAGTTTTGCCATGACCCAGGTAGAAATTGGATTTAAAAAGCAGACAGCAAGGGGCTGGCTGGGCTGGCAGGCACGGGAAACAGAAAGGGACACCGGCAAGATGATTAGAGGGATGAAGCGCCTCTGCTGTGAGGACAGGCTGAGGGAGCTGGGGCTGTTCAACCTGGAGAAGAGAAGGCTCCAGGGAGACCTTGGAGCAGCCTTCCAGGATCTGAAGGGAGCTCCAGGAGAGCTGGAGAGGGACTCTTGGTCAGGGAGTGGAGTGATAGGACAAGGGGGAAGGGTTTTAAATTGGAAGAGGGGACATTTAGATGAGATCTTAGGAAGAAATCCTTTACTGTGAGGGTGGCGATTCTATGATGAAGTTCAATCCTTTGCCCAGGAGCAGTCTGTCCGGCCATTTCTGCCTTGCCCACCATCACAACCCCTGCCCCCTGGTACCTCCCGGGGAAGATCTCACCTGCAAGGGGCCCCAGCCAGTAAACCTGGACATAGTCCCAAACGCTGTTCCCTGAGCAGTAGAAGGTGGCAACCGTGGCCAGGGCAGGGTTGAAGAAGGCCCCTGTGAACGGTCCAGCTGTGTGGGAAGAGAAGCATGGCCATCAGTCTCACTCGTATCCTTGGAAAGATGGACAAAGAGCTGAACAGAGAGACCCAGCACCCCTCCTGCCCGCTGGGAGCACCTCTGCTGCCACCCAGCTCCAGCAGCAGCATCTCTGGGTCTGTGGAATCACAGCACACAGGGAAATCCCACCCCTGTCACCCCGAGCTCTGCAAGAAGCAGAAATGCTCAGTGTGGGACTGAGGGCTTGCACTGGGAGATGTTCAAGGAAGGTGTTCCCAGTTTGGGGACAAGTTATGGGTGTCCAGATATTCTAAACTGCTGTCTTCATCCCAAAATTAACATTCCCGAAAATAAGTAGAAAACAAATCACAGAATGTTCTGGGGCTGGAAGGGACCTCTGGAGATCATCTAGTCCAAACCCTGCCAGAGCAGGTCCCACAGGAACGTGTCCAGGTGGGGTTTGAATGTCTCCAGAGATGGAGACTCCCCCCCTCTCTGGGCAGCCTCTGCCAGGGCTCTGACACCCTCAAAAAGTTCCTCCTCAGGTTTAGATGGAACTTCCCATGTTCCAGTTTGTGCCCATTCCCTCTTGTCCTGTCCCTGGGCACCACAGAAGGAAGCCCGGTCCCATCCTCCTGACACCCACCCTTGAAGTATTTATGGGTGTTGATCAGATCCCCCTCAGCCTTCTCTTCTCCAGACTAAAAAGCCCCAAGTCTCTCAGCCTTTCCTCATCAGAGAGATGCTCCAATAATGACTTAGTAATTATTACCTGCCAAGTCCTGAAAAATGAAAAAGGGACTGTTAAATCCCCACAAATAAGGTGTTTCTCTAAATGTCTTCAAAAAAGAGAGGCGGGTGCTGCTCACCTGTGTAGGTCAGGAAGGTGACAGTCGCTGCCAGCGCAGGGACCCGGTAGACGGGGTGACTTTGGCACAACTTGAGAAGGACAAGGTGGAAAACGAATGAGCAGGTGCCTTCCACAAAGGCAGCGTGGTGCAGAGGCGTGCGGATGGAGGAGCTACAATCCGAGGCCATCATGTTCTGGATGAGGTGGAACTGAGTCAGCTCCCAAGACCAGTAGAGCTTGGTGACAGCCCAGCCTGTCCCCATGCCTGCAGCCTGGGCCAGCAGCTTGGCAGCAGTGGCAGCCAGGTTGGACTCCAGCAGGAAGAACTCCTGGAGAGAGACTGTTGGGTTGGCGGATGCTCCATCAAAAGAGACACTGTGAACAGCAAAGAGGATGAAGAGCAGGGTCAGGACCACATCTGGGCCAAAGCCACCACCCCACGGGCCGATCTCAAACAGCATCCTCAGCTCAAGGCAGCTCGTGCACAACTGCAATGAGCCAGCCACTTCTCTGGCCAGGCAGCCATACGCTCCAGCAGACAGAAGCCTCTTGGAAAGCCACCGGAGGGCCTGGCACACCCCGACAGCCAGGAAGAAAAAAGCCATGGAGACATTCAGGCCAGCCATGGCAAAGGCTGGAAGGGGGGAGAAAAAGCTTCTGGCGCCTCCTCTTTATAAAAGGCACAGATAAGCAAACGTGGCGCAGCCCCACAGGCCTGGGAAAGGCCACATGTGCTGTCCTCTCCTTCACGGGGCAATGGCCACTGCCACCGGGAGCCAAAGGGTCACCCCCAGCTGTCCCCGCTGCCAAGTTGTTCCACAACCAGGTCCTGGCATTCTTTATCTCCACCCAAGAGGAATATCTGAGCCTCCACGCCCCGGCAGCCCCCTCCCAGAGCCTGCAGCCACTCCCAGAGCTCTTCAGGGATTCCAGAAGGGACAAAACCCATCATTTTGTTGCTGCTTAGCACTGTAACACACAACTTGCCACCCTTGTCCCAAAGCCGGGGACCTGAGGGGACTCTTCAAAAGCCAGTAACCCATCAAGGAGCTCACGTCTCCACAGCAAAGTCCACCTTTTTTTGAATTTATTTTTTTTTTTATTAGAAAGCTGGTTTTTGATTAATGCTTCCTGTCCCTGGCTTGAGCAAGACCTCACCTCGTTGGTTGGTGGCACTAATTGCACATGCCATTGCGGCACCGGTGGCACTATAGTGACAGTGACATTTCCTCCTGCTGGTAACACACACGTTGGAGACGGGCTCTGTCCCAGCCCCACCAAAACCCACCCATGGTGTCTTCACTGCCCGACTTCTGAAGCCCACACCATCTCAACACACTTGGGTTAGACCTTGGAATACACGATGGCGTCAACACCAATTTTAGGTGCTCCCACGGCTGCATCCTCTGCCCCAGCTCCTGCCAGGTCACCAGGGACCCCCAGACTCTCACCCCCGGGATCTGCAGGAATAAAGGTGGGTGATAGAAAGCACAAGAGCAGCACAGGCCACAGCAGGAAGGGTGGGAGGGGGTGGACAATGTCATTTCACCAGGGACTCGTGACTAACAGAGCACAAAGAATTCATGGTGTGTCTTCTGAGATACCTTCACACCTTCAGAGACACCTCCCCCTTCTGGAGGACACCCTCAAAGCTCCCCCCCCCACTCTGGAGGACACCCTCAGAGCTCCCCCTTCTGCAGAACATAGAATCATAGAATGGTCAGAGTTGGAAGGGACCTTAAAGATCATCAAGTTCCAACCCCCCTGCCATGGGCAGGGACACCTCTCCCTACAGCAGGTTGCTCCAAGCCCCATCCAACCTGGCCTTAAACACTTCCAGGGATGGGGCATCAACATCTCAGCCTTTGAGCAAAGTCCATCCAGATCGACAAAAATAGGGGGTTAATGCATCTCCCCCCTCCCACTGCTGCTCCTAGCTTTGTCTTCTAAGAGTAGTCAACAACTAAAAAGCAAGTGTGTTCTCGCCCCCTTCCTCCAAACAGAGCTGGGACATTTAAAACTTTGAGACACTCAGGTAAACCTGGTGGAAAAACAAAAAAAACCCCAACATTTTTCCTTCTCACTGGAACTTTTTCCCTCCTTCTCAAGAGTTTTAAGAGCTGGCCCTTGGGAGGCAAATGTTTAGAGGTCTTTGCTCTTCTAGAGACAAGAGTGTCCAGAAATTCAGATACCTGCGCTGCAAACCACTTTACTGTGGCTGACCATCAGCGTCCTTTCTTTTTTCTTTCAGGGCTGTCAAGAACTGCAACAGTTTAAGATGCAAGGATTGGAAATGTTTTTTTTTTCAGCCATGGGATGGGAACAAGTTGGGTTTTTCACTGTGAAACGTAATAAACAGCGTCCAAAAACACTGCAGGGGAACAAGAGCTGAGCAGAGTCACGCTGGCTCCCTCCTGGCACACTGCTTTCACCCACAAAGAGGTGGTATCTGCAGCTGAACATACCTGTAAGGTTATTTAAGGAGAGTTTTACTGGGCAGGGGGGTGGATAAAAGCTTTCCAGGAGCAGCCACCTGTTATCAGCTGCTGTGACACGGCAGCAGGAACCTGGCAACAGGTTTCCTCCCACAGAAACCCAGATGAAGAAGGCCAGGAGTGAACTGGGCTCCGGGAAAAGACCTGAATCCTTTGAACAAACATGTGTTGAGAGGAGAAAAATCACAAAGATGGATCATCATTAGCTCCAGAAACCTTGAATTCAAGGGAGACATCTGTCCCTGGGCAGATTCTTCCTCTAGAACACTCCATGGAGATGCCGTGTCACATCATAGGGGGCTGGAAGGGACCTCTGGAGATCAGCTAGTCCAACCTCCTGCCCATGTCCTGTCCCTGGGCACCACAGAAGAAAGCCTGGCCCCATCCTCCTGACACCCACCCTTGAAGTATTTACAGGTGTTGATCAGATCCCCCCTCAACCTTCTCCTCTCCAGACTAAAAAGCCCCAAGTCCCTCAGACTTTACTCAACAGAAAGATGCTCCAGGCCCCTCAGCATCTTGGTNGACATTCCATCTCCTTCTCTGCTGACCTGCAGCTACAGACAGATCTGTCATTCACCAAACCCTTTCAGTAAACACCAGAACCTTGAGTCTGTGCACCGAGACAGATCACTGCGTACACACATCCAGCCCAGTCCCACCCTCCTCCCTCCCTCCTCAACACCTTCTCCAAGGCACGAGGTCTGGTGGACTTTCAGCATCCCAGAAAGACTATGCAATCAGTAACTTCCCAGTGCACAAATCCCATTAAAAAAGAAAAATAAAATCAAAAATAGGAAGTCATGAATCCCTACAGGCTGTTTGTACTCTGGGTCGGTAGGTAAATGGGTTCTGTAGTGACGTTGCAACGTGCTGGAAGGTGTGTGTCCCTGCGGACACCGACAGGAACGGGGACAAGCAGCACCACCACTGCCAGAAGGGAAAGGCAGCAGGAGAAGCTGCATCAGCACTGCCCTCCTCCCTCCCACAGGCTGCAGAGGGGGAACTTACAGGCAGAAATTCCCTCTTCTCGCTTGTTGGCATTTTTCCCTCCACCCCAAGAAAAAAAGAAAATAATCCTTCCTTCAGTTGGAGTTCAAAGTAGGGAAAAAAGCTCTTGGAAAAACCTGCTTCCTCCAGACATCTGGAGAACACCACGAAGAATTTAGCCGAGCTCAGCAGTTCCATACACCTTTCTCACATGACCGAGGATGGCTATTTTTACTAAAAACAATCTTCAGAGCAAAACGCAAGTTATAAAAATAGGAAAAAATGCAGCTGCAGAAATGGCTGGGAGCAGGCATTTGCAGCCAACTGCTCTGCTCGCACAAGAGCCACGTAAACTGCACCGAAACCCAAGCCTTTCTTCAGGCACCACTGCGAAAATGCTAATTAGAAATTAAGACCCTCAACTTTCAGCCTCAATTTTTCAGGTTTCAAGTGGCGTGCTGCTGGCACAGCCTGAATCACCACGCTGGCTCAGCTCTGCACCAACCTCACTGCAACCAAACAGCAGCCCCGAGAGGGAGAAACCACTGCCCCCACCTTCCCTGCCCCGAAGAATGTTTCAAATGCCCGATCTTGGGGGAAAAAAACTAAAAAAAGGGTCAAAAAAAGAAGGGGCTGCTCTTGGGTTTAGCCTAAGCCAGGTCTACGCAAGGGATGAGCAAGTCCACACAAGACTCAAAATGATTTCTCAAAGAACCAGCAACTTCCAGCTGGTGCCAAGCCCCGCTCTCCCCCGAGCGGCACGAGTACCAACATACAGATGATCAGTGAGTTCCACCTTCCCCTTCCTCTTGTCAACCCTTCCCCCTCCCCCCCGCCCCCAAATTAAATGCAAAATCATCACTTAAATGCAGAGTTAGAGAACATCAGTTTAAATGCATAAAGGGTCAATTATATATAAAGACATGGATACTACAACAAATTCATTAACCTGAAGAGACAGTGCTTTGTGCAAAACATTCCCACGTCTGGTTGAAAAGGCTTCTGGAGACGAGTGGTTTCTTCATTCCCCTCTGTCAGTGGCCCAAGCAAAGCTTGTACAACATGCAAGGAAGGGGAAAGAGATGGTTTCCCAGGAACAGATGGGAAACGCGCCACGTGGCGAGTCCTCGACGTTCACAACCCAGCCAGACGCTTCCTCTGGNAAGACGCTGCAGCATTCCTGCAGTCCCGACAGAAAGCAGGGAGTGAATCTCTGCAGCTTCCCAGCAGGCACCATCCGTCTCACCCCGAGCGGCTCCGCCGGCCAACCGGGCCGGGGCAGGACCCACAGCAGCCTCTTCCAAGCAGGACACCAGCTCATTCCTGCATTTCTCCTGTGCCCTCGGTGTTCCCATGTGGGATACCAGATGATATTCACGGTGCAAAATAAAGCAGTCTTCGTTGGGAATAGTTCCCGGCACATCATGGCGATGCCACGCTGGCAGTTTACTGGCCCATCAAGTCCCACCCCAGGCAATCCCAAAAGCTACCTCACAGCAATAAGCAGTGGGAGAGGCGACTGTAAGGAACCAGGTTGGTCTCTGCCTCGCTCCCTTGGCAAGAAGAGCAGGGAATCTCTCTTCCATGGCAGGTGAAAAGGCTGTTTTCGGAGCTGCTCTCCTCCTGTCGGGCATCCGGAGCGCTCCGCAGGTGCGTGGCGGCGAGGAAAGCTCGCAGTCATCACCAGGTTGGCACAGACACTGAGGAGTAACCAATTTTTAAAAGAAACAGGACAGGCTAACAGAGGATAAAATTATATCCATCATCATTAAGGCATTCATAAGAAGCTTAATTCCAAACAAATAACATTCTGGTACTCTCATGAGGACATCCAAACACGGACTCTTTTCAGCTACTCTTGTCTTAAACTCCAGACGGGGAAGGGGGGAAAAAACCAAAAGGTGTTTTAGAAGTTTATTTCTAGCCCTGAAAGAACAGTTATTAAACAAAGTCAACAAATACAGTAGTTAATATTGCAGTAACAATTAAATAACATAATGGGATTAAATTACACAAAAGGCAACATTAAAATCTGAAGACAGTTAAAAAAATAAAAAAAGAAAGCTTGCACCTACTTCCATTTCCATTGACAGCGTGAGGAAGGGAGAGAAAAAGGAACCAGGGACATTTATTTATCCAACTCCAGCTGGAGAGACCCTGAACCACCTCCTGGCTGCCCCCGCAGCCACCCACATCACCATCCCCCCCAGCAGAAGCGACCCAGCCTCTCCCATCTGCTCCGGCCACTCCTTCTGCACCTTCCCTGCTCCGGGAGAGCTGGGGGATATGGGAATGGAAGCCTACCACGAGTCCTGTTAACCCCTGAGGCAGGTCAAAGTGCACATTCCCAGCTCCATGGGCGCCCTTGAGGAAAAACTCTGGTTTATTCCACACTAACAAGAAAACCCCCAGGACTCGCACCCGCCCTGCACTCTCACTGCCCAACGACCCACACCACCACTCCACAGGGGGCAAGGGCATATCTGATGGGCATCTGCCTCACCAGGACCTCGTGCTGGCACCCAAGAGCAAGCAAATCCCAGCCCTTTTGGGTGCAACCCCTCCCTCAGCATCACCTACTTGGACTGCGGCTGGTCCCCGGCTGCCCCAGCAATAGAGTCGAACAGCCCCACAGCAAGTCTTAATTAAGGCTGCTCATCTGCTCCCTTAAGGGGGAAAAAAAAAACCCAAAAACTACAGCTGGCATTTTTGAATCTCGCTGACATCGTTAGGAAAGCGATGGCTGACCCACTAAGATACACAAGCACAGCCCAGCAACCTTCTCCTGGCTCTCCTCCTCCACCAGCTCCACCTCCACTCCCCAATTCCAGCAGGAAGAGGCGAGGGTGAAAAACCTCACCCCAACAACCCAACTGCTGTGGGGGGAAGGGGAGACACTTCTCGAGTTCACAGCTAAACAGCAGCCCAGGTCACACAGCAAGTGCCGAGACACGGGTTGGGGAACTTCGGCATTGGGCCAAGTTTTGCGTGCTAAGACGGCTGAAAGTTTTGGAAATCATCTATCTCCTAGGTAGACTAAATGGGACACATTTTATCAGGTATGCATTAAACCATTCTCATTCACCAATACAAGTGAACAAATAAGTTAAAATTACTCACGACTTCTTGTTTTTCTATTTAGAAAAAAAACCAAAACCATAATTAAATTTATGGCAAGTTATCTTACTGTCTACATTGTGGCATCATAAAACAAACCAAAAAAAAAAAAAAAAAACAAAAGAAACGAAAGAAGAAAGAAAGAAAGAAAGCAAAGCTCCCAGCTTAACTCTGGCACAAGGAATTTCACAAAGTCCATTGCCAGCAATGGACAAAGACAACGGGTTGGTTTTCCTCAGCCAAGCCTCCTCGCTACCTGGTTTGATCAGGGAGCACCCAGCCCGGGGCATCGCCGCCACCGCAGCGTCCACGGCTCATCGACACAGTTCTGCCTGGGAAATGCACCTGGATTCACCTGGAATGAGACACTCCCACCAACTTAAACCCACAGCTACTCCTGCACTTGGAGCTAGAAGGATTTATTCCTCCAACAGAGCAGTTAATGGAATTTAACTGCTGTAAATTTTTCATACCACACAAGAGCAGGACACGAGCTGTCCCCCCTGCCAGTTCCACGCCATCTCCTAGAAGCCAATGGGTCCCAGCAGACACTCCGAGACCCTCGTCCCACGTCCCTTCATCACCACCACAAACAGCCCCCGCTGTCCCGGCCGGTCTCTCGCAGCTGGAAGTTGGTTTTGTCACACCTTGGCTACCAGTCCCCAGAACACAATCATCTCTATCGCTACACAAACACCAAAATTAGCTGAAAATGACGTCTCTCTTTTGCCAGAAATGTTTGTAAAAAGTGTGCAAAAAAGTTTTATCTAGGGTCCTCTGTCCATCCCCAGCCATACCCCTACCCATCCCAGGTCCTGCCCTGCTGGGAATGCAATGAAATCACACTCAAGCAACAGTTATTCTTCCACAGAATCGTTTGGCACATGGTTGGCTCTTCAGGAAACCCTTGGGGAAGCTGATGTGCACAGACCGCGGGGCACAGGCTCTCCCACACCCGCCCCTGGTGACACCCCAAGAACTCAACCACTGGAGTTGCTCACTGTCCCTCAAAGGGAGGCGCTTTCTTCTCGCGCTGGCTGTCAGACATCAGCTGTTCTTGCTGGTACAAGGTCCTTAGTGAGGAAGGATGGGTGTGACATCTCCTCAGCCTGGGACAAACCAGTCAAATAAGCCCCAGGGACGTCTGATGGCACCGTCCTCTCCCCTCAGCTTTCCTCCTCTCAGAACAGTGCTCTGGCCATTTCCAGGTGTTCCTAATCTTCTGTTTGGATCATACTGAAAAGCTGCTGTACCTTCAGTGTCCACAGAGCTGATTCTTTGTTCTTCTGATTTCATTAGTACAAATGGAGCACATACAAAATTGGAAAAAATAGCTCTAATACTTAAACTCTGACAATTCCATAGAGATTGATGCATTATTTGCTTGGGGGGGGGGGAAATTACAACATATACAAAAATGTATTTGATACAAAGAAGGGAAATGTAAAATAAAAAAGTCAAAGGCACCAGCGTAACTTCCAAAGCCCGAGTCAGAGCACAGATACATGTTTCTGAACCACCCAGCACACCAAGCACGTTACCCCTTAAGCTTCTGGCCAGCAAGTCTAATGGGGAAAACAGAGCAGACAGGAAGACAGCTGGAATCTTTTTTTTCTTGCCCTGACTATAACTGATCATTCGATCATAAATAAAGCATCTGACCCCTACCTACACAACCATAAACCCACACCCAAAGACTTGACCAGTCACTAAGTTTCTACAAAGAGGCCACATCTTTGATTAAAAGTCCACAGAGCACAGGCGTGTGAGAAACAGCTGAACACTTCTCCTCCCCCCTCTCTCCGTATTCATCTTGAAAAGCAAAACACATCTCAGTACATTACCAGTTCTTAAATAGCCCAAACTGTCAATTCTACAGTACAGTAACAGCTAACTCGTAAAAAAACCATGAGGGGCAAGATGTACCTTCACATTTGTCACACTTGCTGTGAATATAGCCATCCGGGAGCTTACCAGCGGGGCTTAGAAGGAAATAGGTAGAGGGGAGGAAGAGGAGAGCGAAAGAGATCAGCAGGTAGAATTAGTACTGCTCTCTGAAAGCTTGAATCTGTCATTCAAGTATTGAAAGTACCCAGAAGGGTACAATGAATGGGAGCTGTGACAGCGAAGTCATTAAAAACCCTTAAAACCCCGGGCACAGTAAGTGGCATTTCTGGGCTGTCTGCAAAACAACAACAACAAAAACCCAAATAGCAGGCCAGCAATTCAGTCCTCAATTCCTTCTGGACCCCAGACAGGGATCGGTAGAGTCACCACAATTTATTTGGGGTGTCTTCTGGATGAGAGCTTCTTCCCTTTTGTAGACGTTATCCCCCCTCCCAAAACCCCTTCCCTCCCCCCCAGAAGTGTAACAATTTCATATATTATAAAGATTTGTAAAATACAAACAAACAAACAAAAAAAAGGATGAAGGCTGTGGCTGTAATGTTAGCGGTTACTCTTCATTGCTTCTTTGGCTGCCAAGATCAGTGGCGTCAAGCTAGACAGAGGTTTGGCCAGTTTCAGGAAGGGATGCTGCCAGGAAGAGAGAAACACAGTAAGTTCGTGAAAAAGACATTTTAAAAAGCCAGTGAAAGCCTTTCCATGCATCTACACAGCCCTTTTCAGCCTGAGGTATTAAGAACAATGCAAACACTACCAACACCCAGCTTCTGAAGGCACCTCAAGGACTGATACTCGCTCTTCCTCACCCCAAAAGAACCTCAGTCTTTCCTTTTCCAGTGATTCTCTATAAAAGAGGTTTCCCACTCCAAAGTCTTCTCTCAGTGTCATTCTGCTCACTTCACCCAACTCCAGTGAATCTGAAAATTGTTGGATGCCTTAACAGTGGCAGAAGGAAGGCACAGACCACCCAGGGACAGCCCCTGGAGCATATACTACAGTCTTTGATGGCTGTAGCTCCTACCAATGGCTCTCCACTGGAGTCCTCGGAAGAAAACCCAAAAAAAGAGAGTGCTGGTCTACAGAGCGGTTCCTCACCTCACCCACAGCTCCTGTGTCTCACACTGCTGAGCACTCAACTCTCACCTGTAGCAATTCTTTGGCTGATCCTCTTTTCTCTACATCCATCTCCAAACACCGGTTCAAGAAATCCCGGAATATTGGGGAGAGTTTCTCGGGGTTCTGCAGCTCTGGTGTGCCGTTGGTTGCTATCAAATATAGAGCCTGTAAAACAAGGAATCTTGTATAACCAAGCCACATCTTTGAAAGATGCCAAACAGACCCGTCCAGCAGCAACTCCTGAGCCCAGGTGAGAAAGGACTCTGCAGCCTGAGAAGATGACAAACTGAGGATGCCACAATTCTTTGCAGTCCTGACCTATTCCTGCGAGCAGCAAGACAACATTCATAAGCTTTTGGCAACAGACTGGCAAAGAAAAAACCAGCTCCTGACACAAGCAGCATTTTTCATAACCTAAAGGATTCACCTTCCCTAAATTAGCAGGGAAGCCTTGTGCTCAAAGTCTGATGTTTTAGTTACAAGCAGCCAATCGTCTAAACAGAAAAATTTGGGGCAGGGCTGACAGCAAATTCAAGAGGGCTCTCTTCCTTTGGGGGAAATCCTCTGGCACTGCTGACGCTCACTGCCTGCTCTATTTCCATTTCTTTTTCATGTAGATACTATTACAGAATCACAGAATCATTGTGGTTGGGAAGGATCATCGAGTCCAACCATACACACACAAAAAACCTTGGCCTTCTTGGCCACTTGGGCACTCTACTGGCTCATGTTCAGCCAACTGGCCACCAGCACCCCCAGGCCCTTTTCTGCTGGGCAGCTCCAGCCACTCTGCCCCAGCCTGTAGCACTGCTTGGGGCTGGTGTGACCAAAATGCAGGACCAAGAACTTGGCCTTGTCAAACCTCAATTATTAATGAGCAATCACTGCAAACATCCACATGGTAAATACCCACAAACAGTTCTAGCCACATCTGGGCTTCTTACCCTCAGGGGGTTTTCATTGAGGTACGGAGGTTCTCCTTCCACCATCTCAATGGCCATGATGCCCAGAGACCAGATGTCCACTTTGGGGCCGTACGCTTTCCGCGTGACCACTTCAGGAGCCATCCAGTAGGGAGTCCCAACCATGGTGCTGCGCTTGCTCTGCTCTGGGGTGATCTGAGCACAGAAACCAAAGTCGGCTGTAGGATAACAGAACGTGAAGAAGTTAAATCGGTGCACCCCGAGGCAGTGGGTTTCCTACAAGACTTCTCTATTACTACACATGTATGTCACTCCTCCACGTTTGAGGGGTTTGGGAGTGTCTCCTTTTACCCCCTCCCCCCACTCTATTCACCATCATACAAAAGTCAACGTGCAAGATCGATACAAAAACCTGAAAGTGTTTAAGAAGGGCAGATTTCCATGGAATGAAGATAAGGTTTTTTTGGTCCTCTGGAGAAGCTACACAAGTATTACCCTGTAGAAGAATGGTATTTTGCCCAGCCTTCAAGATTTCTAGGCTGGTAGCAGCCAGGAAGAAGCCACCGAGCAGGACACAGAAGGCAAGTGTTGTGTGTGTGGCGTGTTATACGGCCAGATCTAGAAAACACGAATCCACAAACCACGGCTTCTGCCCTGCTCAACAGGTTTGATTTGTACAGCTACCGAGTTCAACATTCCACAGCAATTTGTCCATCAAATACAGGTACTACAGCTGACAGAGACATGGAAACAAGGCTTCGGAGAGGTGAAGTGCTACCGCACTCAGTGGAAGGAACCTGGACAAACAAACCTTTCCACAAGGGAACTACTGAAGAGAACAACCACACTCAAGAAAAGGAGAAAAGTCACCTATTCCTATAGCCTTCAGGTGCAGCAGCAATGCATGTCCCATCATGTTACTTTATCCAGCTGCAGCACTCCCACTTCCCAGGCATGTAAAGCATCAATAAGAACACAGTTAAGGCAGGAGACAGATATTACCTTATCATTGACACTAAGTTTGAGAGAGAAAGAGAGAGAGAGAGAGGGAGAAAGAGAGAGAGAATGTAAAATTTTGAGTCAATTTGGAAAGTGTTACGCCACGCAGCGCTGACAAGAGAGCCACAGTCATCAAAACGCTCAGTTGCAGCCAGGACAATTTAACAAAGAACTACCCCCTCCCAACTGCTAAAAAAGGAAAAAAGAGAAAAAAAAGTCAAAACTACAGCAGCCACTGAGTTCCTTGCCAGCATTTCTTGGCCTTTATCAGGGTGTCACACTCAACTCAAAGCACAGCTAATTTCAACGAGCACACCAGGTGCCCCCTGACCTGCCAATGATGCCTGCAGCACCGTGCCACTAGCGAGGAGAGGAAAGACAGGCAAGATGCCGAAGCCAGGTTCAGAACCCAGAGCGTGTGGGGGTGTGCAGTGGTGACAGGCAGGCCGGGTTCTCTCACTTCTCCTGTCACCAGTCTCCCAGACACCACACTCTTCCAGAGATGTGGAAGAGGTTGAATAGAAGGCGCGACTTCTTCCACCCTGCACCCTAAACAACTGCTGGAAGCCGAAGAAGGGCTGGTCTCAGCACTGCCTGCAATACCTCCCCTTCAGAGGGGGCGTTTTTACAGCTGGCTCCTGTCCTCTCCTGTCTTCTTCCTCCCCATCTTTGTCCAATCTCCTCAGGATGATGCTTCCTTACACAGGCTGCTAACCCTGTCTTTCAGCTCTGTGACAACTCTTATATTTTTAAGACTTCTCCAGCTGAGTCTTCCCAGCTCTTTCTCTATAACTATTCTTCAGCCTCTGAATCCAGACAGTTTGTGCACAAACACAGCATCCCCTTAAAAAAAACCCAAAAACTAAAGCCTGCTGTGGAAGCAAACAGTGCATCCCCCAGTGCTGGTAAGCAAAGCAGGTCACTCGAAATCTTTTTTTCCCCACTCCATCCTATAACCAACATGAGACTGCAAACCATCTAGAGTAAGGAACATTGCTGAGATGTTTTCATGGCATTTCAAATTCCTATCCAGCTGTAAAAACACCATCCCTTACATCTCCTAACTCCTCGGTCCCTTTATGCTGTGCACATTCCTACATACCAACAGGTCAGATAACGCTCCTCCCCCTCAACAGCCCTGACAGCTTTTTCATGTGGTTTCACTTTTTGTTTTATTGCCACACAGGTTCACACACACCAGAAAGTGCCTGTACACAAGTCCGTGCATGCACAACAATTACCTGAAAAGCAAGCAGCTCCATTTGCCATTTCATGATTGCATTAATGAAAGTGTGCTACACTTTCAGTCCAAGAAATGAGAGACCCAGCAGAGGGGCAGCATTGGACTGCGATATAAATGGTTAACGATCACAGAATCGTCTAGGCTAGAAGGGACCTTTGAGATCATCTAGTCCAACCATCGACCTAGCTCTGTCCTTAAGGGTCAGCACTGGGACCAGTGCTATTTAACATCTTTGTCGGAGAAACGGGCAGTGGGAGAGAGAGCACCCTCAGCAAGGTTGCTGACGACCTCAAGTTTTCCCTGCCAACTCTCCTGCTGATTTACACCCTCCACGTCAAAGTTTACTGGGAAAGGGAAAACAGAACCTTGAAACAATCGTCTGGAACTCACTTAGTTTAACTGATCCATCCATTCCTAACAGCACGTTGTCACTCTTAATGTCTCTGTGGATGACCTGGTTGGCATGTAGGAACTCGAGCGCTTGCAAGCACTGGATGGGAAGAAAAAGAAAATAATATTCAGCATAAGGAAATACACTTTGTGCCCCTGAACACAAATCCCAAAGCAATGCTCACACCCTCAGCCAGCGCTGAGTGCCAACATGGAACAGGTATTATTTCAAATAACCAGCAGAGGAAGCTCTTGTGCTAAAATATACTCTCCAGATCTCACGAGACCAAAAACCGTTTAACCACGGAGTTTCCCCGCTACCTTAACAAACCCATAATCTAAACTCCTCATCACCCAAGATCTTCTTAAAAATCTCAGATGTTCATTTTGGTCCCTCCCCCAAACACTACAGAGGAACCATAAAGGTCTGTGTGAGAGCTTTTTCGCCTGAAGTCCCACCAAGAGGAGCTGGTTCTCACCAAGCAACTTCTACAGTGAAGGCTTTCACCACCTTCATTATGAAGTCACTAACGCAGGGTCTGCCCTGCTTTTAGAGAGAAACTAAGTTTCTGCCTAAAAACAGTACGAAATTTACTTTTGCTACTTGAGAATCAAAGCGGGGAAGTAAGGTTTTTCTCTTTTAATATAAGCAGAACATTTCCCATTTGCAACTTCACATGGCCGCAGTCCCCAGTGAGTTTTTTGCCTTTTCATTTGCTTTGGCAAAGCAGCTCTGATGCGCAGGCTGCAGGGGATCTAACACTGCAGGAGGGCTCTGGTGAAGCACCACAGTTCAATGTGTGACTTTTTCCTCAGAAAAGGTAATTACTGTTACAGCAAATAGTTACTTTTGATTGTCTGCTTTCTCAGGAAACTATGACCTGCCCAAACATGCTAAGGTACAAGTTTGCTTCCCATCCCCTCGCCCTCAGTGAGTCATCACGAGCAGACGGCAGGTCCATGGAGTCAAACCAGGGTTTTAAAAGCCTACGTTTCTCCTGCACAGCAGCTAATACTATTACCTCTCTTTCTACCCTAATAAATCAAGCCTGAGCTAGATGCTGGCACTCTGACTCGGGGCAGAAAGCACTGGGAAGTTGTGACATCAGCTATTAACTCTTTCATTCAAAATCTTATCGCAATCTTAAAATTATTCCAACTACAGTCTTCCGGAGAATTATTTTCTGGAGAAATGCATAAAGAAAATATAACTGTCACAGAGCTATGGATTTCACACACTAGGAAAACTACCAAAATGAGAAAAGGACAGCCTGCATCAAGTTCATCTTCATTTTAGTACATGTTTCTTGAAGTATTCCTGTTTCATCAGATTCACGCTCTAAGCACAGCTCTCCTTTTTCCTTCTGGAAAACACTCCAAAGCTTTCAAGCTTTTTTCTGTTGTTTGGGGTTTTTTTTTAAATATGTTCAACATCTCTACTTTCCACATTACACAGAATCACACAGAATGATGTGGGGCTGGAAGGGACCTCTGGAGATCATCCAGTCCAACCCCCTGCCAGAGTAGGTCCCTCAGGAACATGCTCAGGTGGGGTTTGAATGTCTCCAGAGAAGGAGACCCCACCACCTCTCTGGGTAGCCTCTGCCAGGGCTCTGCCACCCTCACAAGGAAGAAGTTCGTCCTCATGTTTAGACAGAACTTTTTATGTTCAAGTTTGTGCTCTTTTCTTCTTGCCCTGTCCCTGGGCACCACTGAAAAAAAGACTAGCTGCTTCCTCCTGACACCCAACCCTTAAGTATGTATAGGTGTTTATTACTTAATATATATTATGTTATTATTTATAGGTATTTATTACTTATACTTGTGAATAGTCAGTTTTCTTTTGGGTGCCTTTGAACATTCTTTGTTAGTCAAGGTTAAAAAAGACATTGTCTCCAGCTGCTGAACTCCTTCACTGCTCTTGCTTGAGCTTCAGCATTACTAATATCTCTTTGTGAACGTGGCCAGCAGGACTAGGCAACCCGGATATCAACCACCAAATCTCTATCTGCTCCATCACATAACATTCCCAAGCACCCAGCTCAAAACATAGCTCTTGTGTTGCAGCTTGCCAGCCCCCAGTTTTCTGAGATAAACTCAATTTTGCTATTTTCTATCATTTTAATATTTATTTCTGCTCAGCATCGCTCATTCTTCCTAACTCAGTGGCTCCAACAGCAACCACTGCAGTCAGTCCTAACGTCAGCACACAATAAAACCCAGGGGAACAGAGCATCCCTCATTCCTCTCCCCATCAACCATTACACTCACCTCTCTGCAGACAGCAGCAATCTGTGCTTCATCCATACACGTTTCTGTGACCACATCTGTGAGCGAGCCTCCAGCTAGGTACTCCATCACCACAAACAGTTCATCCCCTACGAGGTAACTACAGACAGAAAATTAAAAGCATGCTTCCCTGGCATCCAGGGACAGAGAACTGGAAAAACGACTGATAAGAGCTGCTCAGTGAAATAATTCATAAGCACTCAAGACAAAGGGTGAAGAAAGTTGATCTCTGGAAGGCAGCCTGAAAAGCAAACACTGACAATAAAAGCTGTGTGCTCTTTACTAGCCAAGGGGGCAGGGTGACACCCTACATCTCTCATGCTCAATGCAAGCACTGCTCCAGCTGTGCTCGTCCACCACCGATGCACACACAGCCCCGGCCCCGTACTGAATCATCAAGGTCATACCCTGTAACAACCAACCTTTTGTTTTTTAAAAACCATGACAGTCTAAACATAGTCTCATTTCCTTCTGAAGCCTTTAGGTACAGGCAATCAAGTCTGGGTAAGTATATCAAGCCAAAACCTCTTGAAGCCCCTGGGGCTAAAGTAATCAGCCATCTGACTGCATTTACCTGTCCAGGAAGTTGACTATGTTGGGGTTCTTTAGCTCCTTCATTACCAAGATCTCATTAATAATCAGCTCCTTCTTGGGCTGCTTCTGCAGATTTATCTGTTTAATAGCAACCTGAGTAGGACAAAGTAAAACAGCAGTCACTCAAACCCAAGTATCAAAACCTTTCAGCCATTCTTAATACAGCAAAAAGTTAGAAGATATTCTGTAACAGGACTCCAGGAGTTTAGCAGAGCCTGTAGCTGGCAAGTCATTTATTTTTTAGCATACAACTTAAAAGAATGCAACTCGATGAGCATACAGCTGGCATCCACAGCCAACATCATCTTCTTGCAGCTGAAAAGATCCACAACAGTAACAGAGGCCAGAACAGAGAGCAAAGGAGACATTCAGGAGATAAAGAGATACTCACCCAATTTCAAACCAACAGGCCTAAAGCAGGAGAGAACCTTGTCACAACTAAGAGTGACAGCATGAGCCTTCCAGTGCAAGGCAAGGCAATTCCTTATTCTGACTAAAGGAAAGTTTGGGTAAAAGGGATGCTGCTGGGAGGCAGATCAAAGCAAATAAGCCAATGAACTATCCCAGAGAGAGAAGGGAAGATAAAGACCTATCTTATCCTGGTCAGCTTATTCCCTGGACAAGTATTCCAGTCTTTAAAGTGCAGAAGAGCTGTCCCAGTTATGTTAGCTGCAACACCTGTGAGGAGGCTGCTTGGAGTTTTACAAGATAACCTACCCATGAGTCCAAAACCAAACACAAGAACCACTACAATCCTGGAGAGATGATCACCAGCATATTGCCAAGAAGAATAGAGCTTGTGGCACAGGATCACAAAATAACTCCCAAGGGCAGGTCTGAGCAAGGAACCAGGCTGCTGAATGTCATCTGCAGCCTGGCAGAGGGCACCAGGTACCGTGATACATGGGACGCAAATTAAGAGACACCCAACTGAAATGACCCAAAGGCTGGCCGTGTGTCAAGGCGAGGTGCTCACTGCACTTGTCAACCGTGGTTACTGCTGAAAGGGCTCTCAACTGTGGAATGACTATTTGTGGGTGCCCAAAGGAAAATTAAGGAAATATAAATTCAAAGAGAAGTAAATAATTCCTAGAATTTTAATCCTGGGAACCAGAGATGACCACTGGATGACAAGCATGCAGAGGATCACTGAAGTCATCGACTTCACCAGGTGGGTTTGGAGGAACCAAGGAGTAAAAGCCAAGAGCAGGATGTGGAGGAGGGACTGACAACAGCCGAGAGTCGTACAGGGCAAGGTGCTGCCACACAGATGGACACATCCATCATCTCTGCTGGGACAGGACTAGAGAGCAAGTGCACAAAGTCTAAACAAAGTTTTATTCCTGAAAACGCAGGACTCCTACGCCTACAATTCTTGAAGGATAAACTGTTTTCAAAACCCATTTCTGGAATACCTCACTCCCTCTTTGTTGGAAAGACAAAACTCTATTTTTAGCTTTCATCATCTGATTACTACAGAACAAGGCGCACACTGTTACACAGGACTATGACAAACATTCTTCTGGGAGGTGACAGCAGAGATGGGAACCACAGAAGGAGATCTCATCACATCATTTCAACCACCTACAGAACAACATTTACACAGAAAAGGTATTTTGATTGCAACGAACACAGAAATCTTACCTCCTGCCCTGTTGCCACATCAATAGCTGTGAAAACTGTACCTGAAGCCCTGTGAAGAAAAAGAAAAGAAAAAACATACAGACCTATCTCTCCATAGCAAACACACACGTGAACAAGCAAATCACAAACACAAAATTGTGCCAGCTCCCAGTGTTGAAGGAGGACGGAGCCGCACTCATCTCACTGGTTCCCAGGGACAGGACGAGGGGCAACGGGCACAAGCTGGAACACGGAAAGTTCCATCTCAACATGAGGAGCAACTTCTTTGTGGTGAGGGTGTCAGAGGCTGCCCAGGGAGGGGGTGGAGTCCCCTTCTCTAGAGACCTTCAAGCCCCACCTGGCTGCAGCCCTGAGGGATGTGCTCTGGGCAGCCCTGCTTTAGCAGGGGAGTGGGACTGGGTGATCTCTAGTCCCTTCCAGCTCGGATGATTCCCCAATTCCAGGATATATAACAAAAGCTGGAAAAGCCAGAAGTTCTTTCTTTATACTTTTTTTTTTTCCTAAGAAGGATTGAGAGGACCACTAGAAGAGTAACTCAGTTTAAGGCAGTATTGGCAGCGCAGCACACAGAAAACCTCCTGGTGCGTCCTCAGGCTCTCCAGCAGTCACACCTCAAAAGGGATGAGCACGTCTCTGCGGGAGAGGAGGGGACTAGATGCTCCTGCAGGGAAGTTGCAGAGCTGTGCTCCCACATTAAAAAACACAATTCCAAATTTCTCACCATGTTCAAAGCCTTCACCATCCATTTATTACTGCTTTACAGAGCCAACGTTTCTGCCCACTTCAGTGAGCGGTTGGCTACACGACAGTATCAGAAAGGGAACAGTACACTGCTTTCAATGCTGCCTCACCAGGAATATAAGCTGAGGTGAACACTTACCCCTGCCCAATTTTTTCATATCTGGTGTATTTTTTCTTGGGATCTCCTATGCTCACAATAGTGCCTAAAAAAATAGAATTAAATAATCACAAAATATTTTCACACAAAAGCTTAGAGGAGTCCCAGATGATTATGAAACAAGAAACAGCAGAAACTACTTTGTGTTATCATGGTTGCATTATACATACATTATGACAACTGAACTTCACACACACACCCCCCAAAAAAAAACAAAAACATTCTACAATGTTTTTTACTCAACAGGGCTCTGAATCATATAAATCAGCAAAACTTCTGACTACAGTGCTCTCAGTCACTGTCTGACACAAAATCAATCAAGGACAATACTCATACAACTCGTACACAAAAGTAAGGATCAGTTCAAAAGCTTAATACTCCCCGCTCAGTACTAAAGCCTAAAGTAAAAAACCCAGCCAACACTTACGTAGTTTTTCCATGATCTCTTCATCAGACATTTTGTTCTTCTTTTTCTGCTTATCACCTGGCTTCGTCACACTGTCCACAGATGTGTCACCGGCTGATGCAGGGATGGGGTCAATCACGGACCGTGTATAAATCTGTTAAGAGAGACCGTTCACCTGAGCATTTCCTCTGCAACCACTGGCCTTCAGCTGAAAACAATCACAGGTTTTCAAACAGCCCCAAGCACCATTTTTTCCATCATGGGTTTGGAGGCAGAAATTAGGCCTGAGAAAAGCTGAAGTTCAGTAAGCCCAAAGACAGGGAACCTCCCTGACCTCCACAACAACAACCCAGACACCTCCTGGGCATTACAGATGCCAGGAGGTCACACTGTAATATCACACTGTAATAAAATAAAATAAAGAAAATCAAAGACACCACACTTGTACCACTGTCCTGTGCAAAGTTACAGAAACTACCTGTATCTTTTTAGGACTAAAACGCCTCCTCCTGGTACCCCGTGTTTAAGGACAGGCATAACTGGGACTCTTCAACACAAGCCGACAAGCAAAACAGCACTAACCTCAGGATTTCTGATCCAATGGGTATCCAGAAATTAGGCATTTTCTTATAAAACTCAAGTAAACCCAGAACTTTTCTCTAAAACTTACAACAGCTCATTTCACAAATCAAACACTTTGCTAGAAAAGCGAAGTAGAAAAAGTTCTACAGTAGTGAGAAACATAACTCTGCCCTGGAAACTTCACGGCTGCTCACCGATTTTGTGTGATCTGGCCGTGGAGCAATAACAGGAGGAGGAGCTTCTTCATCATCCTCATCGTCATCTGCCACAGCTGTTGATGCCTCTGAACCTTTGGCATTGGCCTACATTTTTACCATATGTACAAAAAAAAAAATTAAAATATATGTATAAAAAAAAGATTGTCTCCCTACCCCCCCAAACGACAAAAGAATTTGTCCTGATGCCAAAAGAAAAGGACTGCTTGAGTGGTTTAACTGCCCTGTCACATTGTATTACAACACTGAAATACTGTTGCTCCAGTCATATACGCTCCGATGACTCCCCAATTTATGTTTTTTATTCCACAAAAAATTCTCATTTTGTTTTAAGCTGCGAGACTCAGTATATAACAAAGAAGAATAGAAAGAACAGAGAAGACACTCACCGTTGGTGTTCCTGAAGGGAAACCATCTTTTTCTAAATAGGACAAAAATGTAGAAAACATAAAATCATCAGCATAATAATGAAGAAGTCAACTTTACAGAGTTATAACTAAGCTATTTTCAGAAATAATTCAGAAAAAAATAGGTAAAACCTGCATCTGCTTGTAGGACAGTCATTCTGTGTGTGTGCGCGTGTCCCATTCCCTGACCTAAGAGCCACAACTTTTTCTGCACCTTGGATGTCACCACGCGGTGACATCGAGTTTGCAGATAGCTCTTTTGGCCACAGACAGAGCAGCAAGGTCTCCAGCACAAAACCAGTTCCTCACAGTCTCAGAGCCCCAGCTTCATAAACATTTTGAATTACCCAGCTCCATCTCTTCCCCTCTCCACTTAAAACAGGAAATAAACTGGACAACGCCAGTTTCCAGTGAGTTCTAAATCCATCTTCGAATATTCGTTCCTCATTGAAAAGCAGCTTGCTCTTGCAGTAATTTAACCTGATTTATTACTCTGAGAGAGAGGAAGACACTTTTCCAAATACCCAACTCCCCTTCAGTATGTCCCACGCACACTGGAATCTCACCTGGAGCAGAAAAACTCAGGTACTTCTGTTTTGCTGTGTCTTTGGAGTCGTAGAATTTCAGCACGTCTAGTACCGCCTGGGGATTCTTCTTCTGTTCTAGCTTTGTGATATTTGACGTCTGCAGCAACCGAGCCCATTGCTCTGGCATTCCCTGAAAAAAACAGGCTGCTTTGAGCATCCTTCTAGTATTTTAGAGATTTTTGGGGGGGGAAAAAAAAAAGAAAAAGGAGAACAAATTTCTTTACTCTATAAAAAGTCTAACATGTACATCCTTAAACACATGAGCAAGTAAGATGGGGGTTTAATGGGGAGCTGTACGACCACAGGTGACACAACACAAATCAAGCCACAGCTGGTCCCAGTGCTGGGGACACAGCCCAGGGTGCAGGGGGCTTTTGAGCTGGCAGCACCCATCGCTGGGGTGTGCTGAGCTTCTCAGCCACCAGCAGAACCAGTGCTACCCGCCAAGGAACGTGAACTGAAGAGGGCTTCCCAGGGAAGGCTCCCCCAGGGGGCAGGAAGCGTTAGGTCTGACACCCAGAAGCACTGACAGCTCTCACTCCCATCTCTGTACAAACACACAGTGAAATTGTGTCTGTGAGGAAACCGAGCAGACCAGCTCGTGCTTCATCCCTACAACACCCCAACGGCTTCACGATGGCCCCGACCCACAGCTGCATCCCCAGCAACTCCAAGGCATGGAAACTTACAGTGAACTCTCCAGTGACAGCATCAAAGCCGACGTGGATGGTATGCTCAAAATCTGACGGTGGGGAGATTTCTGGTCTTTCCTTTTCCTTCTTCTTGCTTCCTGAAAGAGTCATTCAAAGATCTGCTGAGCAAAGGTTTAAAGTCCTATTGTCTCCATTTACGAGAATCGATCCAAACATCACAACGCCAGGATGAATGTCACCATTATTGTGTTCCCTGGATGAAGGTCTCTGAATACGCGGCACAGTGATTTGGTATTTGCAAGTCAGTACAGACCTCACCTAAGAATCATCAACTCATTACACTCCAATCATTCAAACTATGGCAGCAATCAAATAAGAGATGAAGAGCACCAAAGTACACTGAGCTCCATTGAGCAAATGGAATCTAAACACGTTTATGATGCAAAAAAGGACATTTTAATATGGATTAAGAACAACCCCAAAGACAACTTCAGCTCAACCTCAAGTTCACCCTAAAGACAGTTAAAACTGTTGCCTCACTGCTTCAATTCAAGGTAATTAATGCAAACTAGGACTTCCTGTGATGAAGATAAGAGTTTATAGCCTCAGAGCAATTACCTCATTTAAATTAAAAGGGAAAACAAAAGAAAGCAAGCATAACACAAGTAGCAGAAGCAGGAACATGTAATGAGAAGGACCATGTGCACAATCCAGCCTAGGTTAAATTAAACTTACAAGATGTTTTACAATGCCTGGGGCTTGGAGGTTTTGGCTTATTTTTTCTGACAAAGAGAAAATAAGTCAAAAAGGCAAACAATTTGTCGTTACCTCAGAATAAAAAATGCACCGTCCTGTTCCCTTTACCCAGAAAAGGCTGCGACTTAAGCTGGGAGATTTCAGGAACTTTTTTTCTTGCTGTTGCAAGAAAGCCCCAGCCCTGCTGTCTTCCCCAGCCCAAGCAGAGGAGAGAATGCTTTGCCCTCCAGACAGAGAGACGATGCTTCAGGGCTCAGCTCCTGGCTCCCTGCTGGCAGGCAGGGCTGCGCAGCGTGTCTGATCCACACCAAGAGAACGGCCTGTGTAATCCTGGGGAGGCTGTGGGCTCGCAGAGCTGAATTTATTAGAGCCTGCACAAAGCCAGCCAGAACCCCAGTGCTCACACCCACCAAGAGAAGCAGCACACCATTTTGCCACCTAACTTCACTGCTGTTTTACGCCCAAGAAACCCCCCCAAGGTTTTTCGCTTCGTTTTTAAATTCACCTTAAGTTTCAGTCCAGTAAAAGAGACCGAACCCAGGGTGAGCATAGATGGTGCTGTAAGGGCCAGAGGATCCGTCTGAAATCCCCTCGTGCTGGCGGGAGAGGAAGGACAGGGAGCCGAGGACAATACTTACAAACGAAAAGCCATGTGGGCTGCCTCCAGCTGAACAATGCAGTGGAAAGCCAGGGCTGTTATAAACAGGATATCTTTAATATGGCTGCACAGCTCAGAGCCAAAAAAGCAACAGGACTGTCAAATGTTCTCATTAACATTGTTCGGTCACAGGACAGGAGAAGCTTGCTTGGGTGAAAATCTTTAAGGAAAGTACTGTTTCTTCCCAACCTCTTGCAGTTGTTTATGTGAAAGCAAGAGAGGAAGGGGGGGAAAAAAAAAAAAAAAGAAAAAAAANNAAAAAGGAAAAAAAAGTTACATTCTTCAGGAAGGTTCCCGTTCAGGAGCACTTGATGTGAAGGGGGAAGAGAGGCTGGCGCTCAAATCCTCCAGCGTGTGCTGGTGCACAAATAAACCCACTTCTTCCAAAAATACACACCTCTTGCTAGCAGGGTAGGCAGGATTAAAAAAAATTCCCTCCTCTGCCCTCAGGAGCAGCACTACAAAGAACCTCAAGCTGCGAGCTTCGCTCAAGAGGCAAGTCCCATGAGTCATCCGCCGGCAGGAGGTTCTCTATGCTCTGCGAAGGCCACCGTGGGGCCACACCACTCTTCAACCACCCGTCAGGTGTGCACCAAGGTTCTAGTATTGAAACGGGAATCCCTCCAGCAAAGGGGAAAGCTGGTTCCCAACAGCAAAGGAATCCTTGGCCCTGCTGCTCCCGGGAGGGGGAAGCTGCAGGTCCTTCAGAAGGATTCAGCAAATGAGAGAACTGCTCTGGCTGATTAAGAAAGTGCCTGAAACACCGTTAAACTCTTCTCTCCCCAGACTGAAGCCACGGGCACTCAGCAAAGGCCTCACCCAAGGTGCTCCACACACCCATCCTCAGGGACCCCGCTCTCCCTACCACCCAACCTCTGGCCACAAAGCCAGACACTCCACTGTTCCCAGGAGCCTGGTGCCCCTAGGACGCTGTCTCCAACACTAGGCACTGAGTTACTGAGCCAAAACCACACCAAAATCTACCCCAGGCACGTCACCTGCACCATCCCGGGTCCCACAGCACCAGCTTTAATAAGCTCTGCTCTAAGACAAGCATTTCTTGGTTGAGGGGACTATTTTAAAGCTTTCCAAAAACACACACAGGTTCTTTTGACTTCAGAAGCCTAGCCAAGGAAATTCATGGCAATTTAAATACTCTAGTAAAAAGATGACTATCACTTCATTTATGCTAAACAATGGAACTGGGAAGGGGGATAGAGAAAAAAGCCCCTCTATGACTAGGTCATTGAACAACCCCTTCTAACTTTGATGATGATTTCAGCACAGAACCAGCTCAGACTTGGGCCAGAAACTCTGCATTTGCTAAACCTGCCCATCCACAGCATGTCCCCCAAAGCACAGCACAACCCCAACGCCATCTCCTAAACCAGAGGAACCCCCCAGAGAGGACCCGGAGGGGACAGAGCTGTGGCAACAGACAGATAAAGCTGGCCAGGAGGGACCATCCAAACATCACAGGAACAGAGATCTACCAAAAAAAGCCCAACAGTGTTTCCCAGTCATAACTCCACTCACAGCAGCCCTGTGTATCTCCTGCTAAAGGCACCCCTTTAGGATGATTTAGGAGAATTTACCATTTTTGTAGTAATTTGTTAACTTTGCCACGGGCTGGAGAAATTTTTTCCCATGGAAAACCTTCTGCTTTTCTTCAGAAGGACATCACTTTCAGTACTTTTTAGCATCTAGAAAACATAAACCGACACCCTTTTCTCTAGAATGTGTTTTTCTCACCACTTTCAATTTGCACCACCAAACACCAGCAGGGACACAGACAGGTGCCAAGCAAGCACATGGACTGACTCTAAGAGATCTGGCACACATCAGTATTCACAGAGTGGTCTGAATAATCTTAAGGAATGGGGCGCCAAAAGCAATCTCAGGCGAGCCAATAAAACTTTAGACAAGTCTTCGACCACCTCCTCGGCTATTTCAGCAACAAACCCACGGTCAAGATGGGAAGACGAAACATCCAAGGAGAAGTGGAGACGCGATGAACCGTCACAAAGCTCTCCAGTTGCCCATTTGCATTCATAATTTGTTTCACAACACAAGCAAGTCTTACACAGGGCTACTAACGCAGAGCACAAGGGAGATCTTCCTTCACACGGGGTTTACATTCTACTTCACTGTATCTCTGTAAAACAGGGCCCACAAATGCTCCCATGAACAATTAATGCAACAACATAACCACGAGTGCCATCCCAGCTCCTAAACCCTTCTCCTAGGCTGAAGATGGACAGATTCGATCCTTCCACCAGATTTTCTCACAGCACTCACCATGACAATTTCTAGGCATTTCCTCTCACCAACGACAAAACACCAGTTTCTGCAGTATTTAAGGGCTAAGCTAAAACCTGCCCTAAATACGTGGCACCACTGACAGCACCCAGATTCACCGCCTTCACCAACCTCAGGGGCCTGGAGTCTCTCTCTCAGGGTGCTGCCACCAACCTATAGTTTCTGATGTTCTCCTTACCTCTCGAAGGCTCTTGCTCATGTCAGGAAGAGAGATCCCCGCTTCTATTGCTGTAACCCAGCCACAGACAGTTATTTCACAATAAATGACCTTGTGAAATAACTATTCTGCTTCCAAAACCTACACTGGCCAAACCTTTCCATCCTCCAAAAAGGAAAACACAACACACCCACCATTCAGAGCAGAAACTCTGCCAGATCATGGAAAGCCAGATATTGGGAATGCTGGGAATCCTGCTTCTATACGAGCCCCCCAAGGTGAGGGATGGCTGCGGAGGGACCCCTCACACAGCCCTGCAAGGGTGAAAACCAACCCAAGCGAACAAATAACCAGAGGAGCAAAGTCTCTTGAAACAGACCAACCTGTGTCGGCACGACTGAACCAGTCCTGCCCAGCACGGCAGCTGAGAGCAGGAAGGGAAGGCATGAAGAGCAGCAGGGTCTTCCCCTTACACATCTTAACAGTAATCACAAAAACGCCAGCGGGTGGAGATTAATGGAATGCACAGCAGTTTCAGGTCAGGCTTACAAATCCCTGCACAGCTTTACTGTAGCAGATGTTAGAAGACATCTATGCACTGTTTTGTTGTACACAGCTAAAGGCATCCTAGAGAACCAGGATCAGGGCTGCCGTGCTGTACATGCATCCATCGTACAGAAAAGAGGACAGAAACAAAGCACAAATACAATCCAGTTCCATTACAGCAATTTTTTTCTCAGCAATAATCTCCGTTTACAGCAACCCAGGTTTTTCCCCTACTAGTAATTACTCCTCAGAGTAATTACACAGACAGAAGGACTTAATTTTTCCTCAATTCTTCATTTCCATTGCATCCTCCCCACTATTTCTTCACTACCTTCTTTTTTTCCCCTTCAAGTACCACAGAAATGCTCATCAACAAGAAGCAGCTTCCGGAACAGCTAGATACTCAAATTAAATTACAAACCAACATTTAGTATAGCCCGATGGTAAGTAATATGATACCCAGGAATCACAAGTAATTATTAGGCTGTTTGGAAATGTATTACTTTAAAGTGGGCAGCAAAAAGGAGGAGGTGGTGGTTTTCCCTCAATGAGCTATTTAATTTTTCTTGCTTAGCATTTCAGCTTCAAACATCCCAGCGAAAAGAGAAAAAAGCTCTCGGCTGCTTGAACACATACATCCGACTTCCAACACCTCCTCACATCCTCTACGCTTAGAATCATAAAATTGTCCAGGTAGGAAGGGATCTTTAAGATCATCTAGTCCAACCACCAGCCTGACTGATAGCAAACACCAATCTACCACTGACCCACGGCACTGAGCTACTGTCCTCCAGCGATGGGGCCTCAACCCCTTCCCTGGGCAGCCCATTCCAAGGCTTCAGAGCCCTTTCCGTGTTAAAACTGCTCCTGATCTCCAATCTGAACCTCTCCTCACACAACTTGAGGCCGTTTCCCTTTGTCCCATCGCCTGTTCCTTGGAAGAAGAGACACCCCCCCGGCTATCCCCTCCTTTCATGGAGTTGCAGAGATCGAGGTCTCCCCTCAGCCTCCTCTTCTCCAGGCTGAACACCCCCAGCTCCCTTGGACAGGCTGGACTCAAATGTTTAAACCGCTACCAAAAACCTACAAGAAGAGTGAAGGAATCTACTAAGCAGCATTAGAAAACAGAGGCATCTTACCTTTTTCAGTGTTAGAGAATATGGCGATGATTTTATTCCTAGATTTTCTCTCTTCCGGCACAGAGGGCAGGGGTTTCAGGCTGTGGTTGACACACAGCTGGTCTTTGCCCCCCGCACTGAAGATAACACTGTTCATCCGGACGGGAGGAGCTGGTGGCTTGTCTTCCAGTTCTCCGTTGCCAGACATGGTTCTCAATCGCTAGTGAAAGCACTGAAACAGAAATATTTGTTTTAACATAGGAGGAGAGCATAAAAAGACATAAATGTAGCATTTCTTCTGTTGGCCAAGAGGGGAAGGTGGTGTGAACTCAGCTCCGAGGAGCTCAGCAGGCACCATGCCGGCAGACACTGAGGCTCCACAACAAATCCCTTCCTCACTCCCACTTCTGGGCCACCCATTCACTCATGCCAGCAGCAGCAGTCGTGGGACAAAATTACAAACTTTTCCAGTGATAAAACTAATTCAGTCAAGAAGAATAGTCAGTTATAATGGGGAACAACTCCCTGATGGGATTCACCATCTGTTCACACAAAGGTGGCATCACTGAAAAGGATCGTACACATAAAGGTGCATGCACATCTTTCGGGGGCCTCCTGGAATCTACCTGCTGCAAACCGTAATCCCAGAGCACGACCACTGGAACAATTGTTGCCAGTGCCATCCAAAAGAGCTGGAATAATCCCATCTCAATTAGCCCACCTTATTTCCAAAGCAGCAGCACTGTGCTATACCACGGCGTCTTACACAACAAAGTCTTAGAAGAAGAATTAAAACCTGCTGGATTGTCGTTCCCCATCACTGCCCTCGTCCCCCATGCCTGACAGGGCAGCAAGAAACAGACCTGCAACACAGGAGCACGTCTGCAGGGAGGCAGCAGTGACTGGGACTGCAACCCCCGGCCTCTGGCAGCCTTCCCCGCTCACTCACTGATTGCTCTTTCAGATGTCACAAGTTATCAGCAGGATCTTCTGTATTTTCCAGTACCTACCATGGCAATATGGGGAAAAAATTAAGAACCCTGCAATCTAACAGCAGGTCTGAGCAGCCTACCCACAAGGATTTTAATTCCAATTGCTTTCCCAACAATACATATTGTTTGCTCAAGGTGCACGGATCTCTGGGCTGAGCCACCAAATCAGACCCAGGGTACTCAAGGGGTCCGTTGCAGTTGGGCTTGGAGTGACAGCAGTATGGGGGACCACCATCCACTTCCCTCATGGGAAATCTCAAGAGTAGGATATAGGGTCCTTCGCCACCCAAAGGGGACTAGACACCTAAGAGAAAGCACTCCTCCCTTCAAACAAAGAAATACAATTGGATGGTTAAATAGATCATAGTAGATAAAAGAGCATATCACTAACTTTAACACCAAAAAGACATAGGAGGTGAAGAAAGCAACACTGTGAGTGGCCTTTTTGCTTTTTTATAAAGCACATAGTTCTCTGAGCTGGAGCAAGAGTAGGACGTAAGGGTAAACAAGGACTAACCTGCATCTGAAACTGGACAAGAAGAGGCTTGGCCCTCCGAGCCCACACCAATTCCCTGCACACTCCCTTGCCAGGCCCAGTCACTGCATTCACATGGTGCTCAGGTTGCGAATTTAAACAACCAAACAAAAAACTGCACTTTTCACTGCACTTTTATTTCCTTATTTTTAAATAAGTTCCTCACTATAGTAAAAACTCTTGATTTTCAGTGACACAAGCAGCAGGAGGTGGCCAACTGCCTACTCAGTATTACACCCTCTTGATCTGAAACACATTATTCCTTCACACCTTGCGCGCGCTCAAGACTCTGACAAGCAGCAAGTTGGAAGATCTCAAAGATGGGAATCCCAAACATTTTCCAGCAAAGCTGGAAATCCCAAACTCAGCTATTCCACAAGAAAACAGGTGCTTTAAGAAACTGGCAGGGGGGTGTCTGTGCAGAGCCCATGGAGCTGCAGTTCTGGTGGGTGCTCCATGTCCCCAGTGCTCAGAACCATCCCAGCCTGGCCCAAAGGAGAGCCCTGGAGCTGGGCAGGAGGAAGAGGAGCCGTGGGGCTGGAGGGGCACGAGGAAGAGGAGCCCCCACAAAGAGCTCAGGCATCACCTTCCACCCCCAGGGACCGGCTCCCTCATTTGCAGATCAAACGAGATCCTTCAAGCTCATTAAACGTGTGGGTTAGTAAAACCTCAGCTTTTAGGAAAAATTTAAGAGATGTTATTTATTTAATAACACGCAGCAGTCTAATTTCTGGGCGGCTGCCTCGAAGGCCGCTGTTAAAATAAACTGCTAGATCCAAAACTATTTTGCACAAAGGACCTTTTCAATGCACAGCAGCTTTGAATTAATAGTTTAAAGAAATTACTACAGCTCCACTCACAACAGACCACTTCAGGAAGTAGAAGTCTGATCCTTCAGTCACCATCAGAAGTTAAAAAAAATATTAAAAAATCAATCATTTCTGTTGAGGTTCAAATCCAAACAGCCAGTCTCCATCTGACAGCTGAGTGCAGAAGAGCAGAGCGATTCCCCTCTCCTTTCTCCTTACCCTTTCCTCATTATGCAGGGAAAGTTTCCACAGCGTCAGGAAGTCCTTTTGAGACTGCTGCGGAGGTTTGGCATTATGGGCAACGACTGGAGGAGGAATTAAAAAAGAAAAAGAGTGCAAATACACCCTGAAGCTCCTTCTCTGCTTTCTGACTCCCCCAAAGAGGAAAAGGAGCCCATTCATCTCACCGCAGTTAGGCAGAACTGCTCTTGCACCAGCACCCAGGTGGCTGCCGTGCTAAATCACGCCTTGCATGGAGAAAAATGACAGAAGGAGAAAAAGAAAAAAAAAGAAAAAAATATATATAAGGGAGAGAACGTAACTAGGGGAAAGGGATTCACTTTCATCTTTGCCCACGAAGATAACACCAGCAATAATAATGTATTCAAGCGCACGGGCAGCTCCTTCCCAATCACACTCACACTACATTTAATCACGAGAACTAGAAAGCAACAGGATGAACCACAGAAACAGGCTGTGAAGCTGCAAACAAGACTTAACTACAGACTTCAGGCAGGTTCTGTCCTCTTCCCACCAGAGGACAGTGCCAAAAGAGCTCCAAGCTTTTCTCCCAACAGCTCTGCTGCTTGCTCCACAAAACACACCCACAGGTACCAGTGCTGGCAACCACGAGGCTCTGATTCTCCAGTATGTGACACTAGTCCCAGTAGCTTTATCTGTTTTGACAAAGGTCTCTTGACCTGCAGGGGGGCAGCAGAAATGGCAATACCCTTTCCAGGCTCAGACACCACCACAAGGTGAACTGCAGCAGCTGAAGAGCAAACACCATCTCTCCTCTTCTGCAGGGGCGGCAGCATGCGGCCAGACAGGGGCTGTGCTGTCCCAGCTCACCCACCACCAACACTGGGAGACATGAACCAGGTTCCTCAGAAGTGCAACTCTTTTCTTTCCACCTTCGCCCTGTGAGGCCAAAGGCCAGAGGGAAGCTCCCCACATAATTTCACCCACCCTCTTCCTCCCAGCCCCTGCAGACCTGCAGTGACGGATGCGCACACACACTCAGAGTTTCGTTTTTACAGCCATGCTCCAGGAGACGGTTCTGCTGACGGCCAGCTTTCTTCCTTTTGGGGAAGAAAAGGGGCCAGCACACCTACAGCGTCCCCAGGGCACAGAAGAGAGACAGCAGTTCCTGTCGAAAGCACCCAGAACCTTCACCCTGACAGTGAGTAGAAACTGAAAAGCAAAGTGAGAATCAGGCAGCGGTTTTGGAAAGCTGATGAACACACACTGCTGCAGCAGCACCTGAGCCTGGTCACTCTGGCTCTGACGTGGGTTTTTTCCCCTCAATCCTCTCTTGTGTGAACATTAAGCGGTGCTGATTCCTGAAGAATTTCTTAAGCACAGCTCCCGTGCCGTTCCCAGCTCCTCACGCTGGGTATGGAGGCAGACAGGCCCTCTCGTCCCAGCCCAAGCGGAGCACTCCCAGGTTCCACCATGGAGGTGCAAGCCGTGATTCAGCTCCAGGTTCCACCACAGAGGCTCCTCTCCCTGACCTATACTGGTATTTACCTCCTCTGACTGCTGAGAAAGGACTTTTTTCCTCTCAAACTCGTTTGCAGAATGATTAAAGGGAAAGAAAATTAAGCTGAAGACCATCATTTTCCTGTCTGCCATAGGGCACAGCCACGTTTTTCCTGGAGCACTTGGGCTTGAGCAATTGAGTTTCAAATAGGCATTCTGTGTGTCTGACAGCACAGCACTGCAGGGCACCAGGCAGGGGCAGGGAGACGATGCCACACGTCAAACAAAACGGCCGGTGTAGGAAGTCCTCATATCAGAATGAGTTAAATTTTGTCTTCTTAAACTGTTCGAATTCATGTATTTGAGGAATTTAGGCTGCATCTGTATTTCACTGCTTGGGAGTCAATACAACTGTTGCTTGGGGAAAACAAACAAACAAAAACCAACTAAAATACCTCAAGTTCTGAGCTGTTTGAAAACGTGTCCCATAAATTCCTACTCCGGGGACACAACACCCCAGCTTTGCATGGTCACTCAAGCAACAGGTCTCCTCAAGAGCTAGGACTAAATGAGTGAAACAAAGCAAATCCCCTCTACATACATACCCTGACAGGCAGCTCACAGGGCTGCAAACTGAACTGGGTTGTTTATTCCAGAAATTACAAAAATTACTCCAAATTCATTCCAAAAATTACTCCACCGTTTACTACCAGCCATGAAACACAGAAGGAGCGACACAAACATCAAATTCAAGTCTATTTTGCAGGGCTGACCAAAAAGCAGAAGTAACAGCTACCAGGCTAATGGTGCATTGAGAAACACAACCACTTTGCTGTTGAAATCATGGTGCTTGCCATGCCACCACAGCTGCAGGACCCAGCTGGGACACCCCCGGAGCTCCTGCAAGCAAACCTTGCAGAACATTTGGGCTACGGACACCGACAGCAGGAACGCTGCTGGGAAGCAATGCAGCAAAACTGTTCACTGTCCGGCAGAAGGAATGGAAAAAAAAAAAAAAAAAACACAGATCAAAAGTGACAAAAGCCCTGATGGCAAGCACGGTGCCCTGCCCCTGCTCTAGCAGAGGGCACAAGGGCTGAAAAAATGAAGTTATCCTTAGAGCAATCTGCACGGCGGCGGCTGTCATTTGCCGTCTTCCTGTACAGCCTTATAGGGGGCTGCTGGCAACGTCTGTCACGCACAAAGAGCGGCAGCATCCGGGACAGCCAGGTCCAGAGCAGAGGAAAACAGCAAAATAGAGGTCTGGCAAACAAACCTCCAAAAGCAGAAGACATCGAGCAAAAAGAAGCACGGAGTAATTAAAACCAACCCAGTAAGAGAGCTGGCGCACGGCGCTGCAAGAATAGACACCTGTGACAAGGCAGATTTCAGACAGCCAAGTCCCACTCTTGGCTTATATTATAAAAATTCTTGTCGAACATCTCTGGAGACTTATTCCTGGTACCCTGACTCCAGGCCCTCCAGTGGTTTCGGTAGCTGGCTCATCCCCAGCCCCCCCACACCACCACCTTTTAATACCTGACAAAAACCCCAACCTTACTGGAGGAGATGAGACTCGATGGTTCATTATTGTGAAGCAGAGGGTGTACGGATACCCGCATCGCACGGCTTTTAAGCAGAGGTCAGCGGGCTGCTCATTTCATCAGATATTCCATTTCCTTGGACCAAACAGATTCTGGAGCCCAAAAGCAGAATTAAATGTCTGCATATGGGTATTTTTCTTTCTTCCTTTCTTCTCCCTCCCCACTCCCCGCCCTTTTTTTTTTTTTTTTTTTTTTTTTTAAAGGCTCCTGTTGAGCAATAGATTTCCTGTGATTAGCTCACTTCGTACTGATTATAGCTCACTTCCTCCCAGGGATTAGCTGAAAGCAGCATTCTGACAAGTTTTCTATTCAGCTGGTGCTACCTTGCCACAGCTCGCTTCCTGCCCCATCTCTGACTGCACGGTGGTTCAGCAGCTCATCAACCTGAAATCAGTTCAGAAAATCAACCAGAAAAACTCAAGACTGTCTTCTCCACGACAAGCACAACAGATCTTTTCTGGATGTTTTTGGAAGCATTTGGATCGATGAGATTTATTTTATCGGATCCAAAAAAGTTTTCTGGAACGGTGTGGGACTACCTTCAGAGACTGAACACGCTCGTCTTTTCATTTCAACTCTGAAAAGTTGTACAAAAAAAAAATAAAATAAAATAAACAAACCAACCCAGCAGTGGCAGACGGAATTACTTTCTATAAGACTTGGCAAACGTAGCCCCAGATCTTCTGCCTGCCAAAAGAGGACTTCGCAAAACCAAGAACAAGAGTAACCTTGATAACAGGCAGGAGGAGCCAGCAGGATAACGTGCAGCCTCTGCCAGGGCTCTGACACCCTCAAAGAGAAAAAGTTCCTCCTCATGTTTAGATGGAACTCCCCATGTCCAAGTTTGTACGTGTTCCCTCTTGTCCTGTCCCTGGGCACCACTGAAAAAAGCCTGGCCCCATCCTCCCGACACCCACCCTTGAAGTATTTCTAGGTGTTGATCAGATCCCCCTCAGCCTTCTCTCCTCCAGACTAAAAAGCCCCAAGTCCCTCAGCCTTTCCTCATCAGAGAGATGCTCCAGGCCCCTCATCACCTTTGTGGTCCTCTGCTGTCCCCTCTCTAGCAGTTCCCTGTCCTTCTGGAATCGGGGAGCCCAGAACTGGACCAGGCAGGCAACAATCTCCACAGGACTTGTTGAAACATCTCTCTCCAGGTTTAGGGGGTCTCAGATAAAAGTATTCTGTCAATGCCAAACCACATACATACCTGCAAAAGCTAACAGTTTTTTTATTGAGGAAGCTGTAGTAATTTGGGATACTCCAAACAAGCTCAGATTGCCCTAATTTACAAGCTCAAATGAGCAAGATACCCCCTTCAAATGATGCACTTAAGAAAACCACTAAAAAACATCTCAGCTGGTCAAACGTAAATTTTTCATTAAGATTTAAGCACAAACACAGGTGAAGCAAACTGCTCGGCAAGGCTGAGCTGCTACTGGAGACCATCAACTGTGTCTTTACGTTTTTTTAAAGTGTCTTTTATTATTACAATTTTTTTTTTTTCAAAATTAACAGCCACAAGCACCATTGGCCTCCTTCAACCAGCAAGGCTACAACACTGAAGTTTATGAACAGGTCCCTTCTTGCTGGTTTCCCTTTGCTGTTACACGTGACAGAGGCAGCACACAACACCCCCAACTCCACCGACAGCGCAGGAAAACCTCTTGCAGAAAGCCGACGGGCTGACACATGTAACATACCCAGCTGAATTCTTTCCATTCTGTCTTTTTCCTCAATTTCCTCATGATTTTTGCTGAGTCACAAAAAAAGAAGGGAAAATGTGGCACAGAAAAAAACAACTGCAGTTTAATTGGCAAGCGCAGAGGAGAGTTGGGGTGTGGGAAAGAAGGGGAAAAAATTCAGAAAAGCATGGTCAAACAGAATAAATATTAAAAAAAAAAGCAGAAAGGAAACTGTCCTTTGTTCAGAAGACAAATATCCTGTTCATGGGGTATTTGAAAGGGTTACTAAGGTTTCCTAAAAAATAAAAAATTCTTTAAACCCATTGCCAAAGTACCTCGCAACCTAAAGCAATTCAGCTATTGACTCCTTAAGGCACTCAGCAGATGTGCAAAGTCTCACACTGAAAAGGAGCAGCCAGTCTGCAAAAATGTCATTTTAGAGAAGAAAAAAAAACAGATTCCAGTCTTCTAAGAAGCAACTGGTGGCAGACAGCACCTCCTCACCCACCAGGCACACTCCAGCAAGCAGACAGCTCAGTCACCCTCGCCCCTCGGCGCGGGCACATCACGGTACAACTTCCATACAATCATCCATAAAGGTAAGCGAAGCAGATTACACTTCCAAGATCAGGTTCACAAATTCTGCGTATATAGCAAAAAAAACCAACCCAAAACTAAACAAAACCACATCAGAAATAGCAGAAATCTTGGCAAAGACAATTTTATCACCCAAATGTTCACATTTTGAATTGGGGATGGGAGGGATAATAATTATCAGCCGGTTTGCAACCAAAAAAATATATCAACAGGGAAAAATCAGAGCAGATGCACAAGAATCCTGGTAAATGCCCATTAGAGCACAGAAAATGTGAGCAAATGAACGATACTTGACTTCACCATATACTGCAGCCACCTGCGGGTCTTGTGATCCAGCTCCACTCTGTCCCTTTCAGCCACGCACAGCCACCAACGCCCACCTCAACCGTCACTTCTTCTTCATAAAATAAATTTGGCACTATTGAACTGTGGTGGCATCACTTACTATTAGTGAACCAGAAAGCTTTTCTGTGCTTTATTGCCTCTGAAGCAGCCGAAACCCCACAGGCGGTGGTACCAGGAGGGTCTCTGAAGTGACTTCCCAACTGCCTTTATTTCCCATTTCCCTTAAGTTTTGCAGGAAATCTCACTGGGCGCAGGTGTGGCATCGTGATTCCCAGCAGCACCCAGAAATGAGCTGGGTGGCTGAGCTGATGGCCACAGATGCTCATTCCCATTCCCACCTTGCTCCGAGAGCAGCCAGTGTGCGTCCAGCATCCCGTGTGGGTCCACAGGGGGTGATGGAGAAGGAATTAAATCAAGAGGCATCACCCATTGCCATCCCATGCCGCAGGGCTGGGCTGTTACCTCCTCCCAGGCCAGGCTTGGATTTATACAGCCCACAGCCAGCAGGTTTTCCTTCAACCAACCACTGTGCAACTGCTGCATAATGGTAACACCTATTCAAAGGTGTTTGGAAAAGCCTATTTAAATCCTCAACAAGGAAATTACTTCCCCCTCCTCGGCCTGCTTACAAACCTGAGTCAACTAAAGGCAGCAGAGGCAGCCTGCAGCGCACACTGCACATGCAAATCCATGACTCAAGGTGTTTGTGCTTACTCATATTTCACTAACTAGAAGACAATTTTCAGCCTTCATTTTCACGAGCTGAGGTTTTCGAAAGATCAAAGGAGAATGGGGGAAAAGGGCAAGCAGGGAAAGTTTACAAGGAGGAA
>VXBW01005986.1:78764-92159 GCA_013400375.1 Thinocorus orbignyianus
TGCATCTCATCGCTTGAGATTCTCTCTTAATTAAACCTGGCATTTACAGGCAGGGAGGGAGCACACATTCCAGAGCAAAAGTTATTTGAATAAAGGGTACCCTGCAGGAGGTACCTATCCAGCTATTTCTAACAGCATTCACAGCCATTAAAGCTAGAGAATCACCCCTCAACACAGCAGTGGCATCACTCTAAATCTGTCTGGCTACTGGTGTCGGGTGGAGAGATCACCAGTAGCTCTGATAGAAAGCAAAGGCTTTTTTTAACCTCTGGAAATATTATGGGGCAAGAGTAAAGCAAGGCTGTGGCTTACCAATCCAGATTAGAGGTCCAGGGCTACCTGGAAAGAGAGGAGGACACACATAGTGTGTACCAGGATGGCAAAAAATCAGAGGAAAGAATCCAAGATTAAGGGATCCGCCACTCCCTCATCACACTGGGAGAGCTGTCAAATGCCAGCTACAGAAAAAATTAAAAAGGGAAAAGAAGAGAGAAATAGCTCCCTGCAGAAAAGCTATCTTTTTCAGTCTCCAGCGGGGAAATCCCGGCTCTCTCAGCCTTTCCTCCTCACCTGGGAGATGCTCCCATCCCTCCAGCATCTTTGTTGCCCTACACTGGAACTACTACAGTAGTTCCCTGTCTCTCTTGAACTGGGGAGCCCAGAACTGGAAGCAGGATTCCAGTGGTGGCCTCACCAGCGCAGATTTTGACAGGGAAACCAGGCGTCTGATGAACTGGGAAGAGAGGCTGCCAATTTATTAAAGAAAAAAGATATAAAAAAACTCCAAGTAACAATGAGAAAGCAACACACTCAGGAAGGGTCACCCCAATACTTCTCTATCGACAGCAGCTCAAGGCTGTAGGGCGGCATCAGCTCTTCGTGAAACACTCCCCACAGCTTCACAACACAACCTCAACGCTGCCTTTGCCCTCAGCCAGCTCCCACCAGCATTCCACGAGTGTCACCTTCAGAGAGAACTTCATTACTCTGCTGAAGCCTAAAGTTTTACAAACTTAATACAAAGAGACAAGTGATGAGCAGTTTGCCTATTTTCTCCTGGCATATGTCATAGAATCATGGAATCAGAGAATTGTCTAGGTTGGAAGGGACCTTTGAGATCATCTAGTCCAACCATCAACCTAACTCAAAACCAATCAGCCCTATTAACAGAGATAAAGGCCCCTGGACGGGGCACACAACCAACGCGCAGTCTGCGCATCCCCAGCCGTGAACAGTACAACAAAGCACCAACTGGAGCTGTCACAACTCAAATCCACATGAATCCCCAAGATCCCTAGGCACACAGAATTTTGGACATGACGACCTGCCGTTCACCAAGAGGAGACCAGCTTGGTGTGACAGCAAGAGACCACCCAGGGAGGAGCAAGCAAGGCAAGCTGGCTCTGGAAGGCATCCGCCTGCCTTCGTGCCCCAGAGCTCCTCCTGGGCCACTGCCTGCTCTGCCTGGCAGGCTCTCAGGGCTCTTCTACTTAAAAATCATCTGCACACCTACAAACAATGTATTAACATTTGGTTTGATGCAGCAAATCCCCAAAATTTGGGGAAACGTTCTTCTACATCTTTCAGGGAGACAAAAAATAAATGGTAGAGTGAGGGGTTTTTAAACTAATTTTCAATTTTTTTTCCTTTTTAAGTCTTCCCTAGTAAAACTACTCTCACCCTTCTTTCTCATAAACAAGTATTTATCTAAAATGCTGAAGAAACTAATCCAAATCATCCAAATCCGCTAGAACTGGGTGCACAAGCTACAAACCAAAATATATTAAAAAAAAAAAAATCAGCCAAAAGAGTTGAAATTAAAAAAAAAAAAAAAATCCTAATCCAAAACCAATGCATCTTTATTCCTCATATGCTGGTGTGGAAAGTATTTTTTGCCCAGCCTGCAAGACAACTACAGATGCCAACCAGTATTTAAAAAAGGAAAAAAAAAAAAGATAAAAACTGCCAACGTCTTCTATGTATTATTACTATGGATACTTCTTAAGAGTTGATGAATCAAATGTATCATAAACATATGTCATATAAATAAATGTACAAAGGTTTAAACATCAATTGTGAATTATCAAACAAATTTATCAAAATTTCAAAGTGATGTAATGTATCCTACTAGTTTATGTTAGCACACATTGGAGAAATGACTATTTTATTGCTGTTTTAGTGATGGAGAATTAGACACAAACTCACTCTCGCCATAAACAATTGTTCACATAGGATGCTGCAGCACCAGGACCACAAAAAAATAGATTCTCTAGCTCAAGAATAAAATGCTTTTTAAAAAACGAACAGACAAAAAAAACCCAAAACCACAAAAATACAAAATGAAGATCAGAGTTACCATCTGAATAGACAAAAGGACTGTGAAAAGCTACTCCACCACATGACAACCAGGACTCTGTGAAGCAGAAGAGCTTCCAAAGGAAGCTGTCAAGTTAAAATAATATTTAAACAGTTGACAAAACATAATACTGACCTTAGAAAGCAGCAAAAGACTTTAAAAACCTACTTCTGTCGTCGAACAAATGATGGCAGGAATTTAACACAGAAGCATATGCAAGAGAGCAAACACTGCGTGGAAGATTTCTGTTGCTGGTGATGGGTCATCTCTGGGCATCTCTCAGGTTGCTTAACAATTTATACAAGATGTTAAGAAACTAAACGTGATCTCACTACTCAAGGTGTTTTATGCCAGCAGTATTTCAGCTGTCACAGCTGAGCTGTAAGGCCTGGCCTGTCCAGGCAAGGATGCTGCAAGCACTTGGAGAAGTTTAAAATTAAGCAGCCCTTCCAGCTCCACATGGTTCTAACTCTCTGCCTGGTGAATAAAGAACGAGTGAAATTCTTACGGGCAGAATCATAAGGTTTCAGTGAAATATCAGAGCAAGAGTAAAGCTTCAGAAAATGCATTTTTATGAGGCTTAGGCATTTACAAACAAAAGGATTCAGTTCTCAAACCTCCCTCTACCTTCTTATCCTGCCTCCAACACCAGTCATGCAATTAGAAAGATGTTTGTGAGGATGAGACAGAGCTCCCATAAAACAGGACTCAAAGACTAACGCCTACCATCTATGAAACATGAAAGCTCAGCCATGAAAGGAAGGCTGCCATCCAAGAGGTCCTCACATACATAGCACCCCAACAAAAAAAACTTAAACTACTGACTCTAATAGAAGTAAGAGATAAGAAAGTTCATGACTTTAATAGAAATAAGAAATAAGCCCCTCGTCTGAGGAGCTCTAATTCCATTGCAAGGGATGCATAATAATCATCTACGAGCAAAGAGAAGACACAAGTTGCTCATGCTGTGCTGACAACACAAGAACTTAGCCTTGCGTTACAACATTACCTTAATCTTCAGCACCAGGAGAGCCCTAAATCACAGGAAAGTCAAGGATATATGAGGCAGGCACTGCCCCATGATTGCCTACTCCTACGTCTGGAGGAGCTGCAAAACCAGGGTCCTGCAGGCAGAAGCTGAAGCAAGTCCTGGGTCGCATCCCAACTCCAAAAAGCCCTTTGAGAAAGCCCTCACACCGAAGCCAACAACCATCAAGAAGAGAGTGCAGTCAGTACCTTGGGTGAGATATGGATGGCCTGACCCAGCACAACAATTTTATGACTACCAAATCTTCCTCTTTTCAATTTTCAATACTATTAGCTGCTACTAGTGAGTGTGAATACGTGAACGAGGGCACAACACGTTTTTGTTGCAAAAAATCAACATGGAAGACTTGAAAATTCTGTGATTATGAAAATTCAAACAAACACTTTTTTTTTAATTAAAAAAAAAAAAAACAACCAACATTCTACTCTCATAAAATGTATTTTAACTATGGAAAGCAGTTAACCTTGACATAATACCTTTAGAAGTGGTCAACTTCCCAAGAGCTTGTCATCTAAGGGAAAATTTTCTCAGGTCCTTTCAATTCTGTTAAGAAAACAGGAAGCGAATTTCAGTAAGCCATTTCAAAAGAGTAAAACAGAGATAAAGATCTCTATTAAACTTGGCAACAAAAAGAGAGCCCACAAAATATGAGTTTTAACAGTCACTTGCCACCAGTCTGTCACTGGAAGATGGACTACAATCCACCCTTGGCCGCACACACAGGCAGCAGTATGTGTGAAACCAGACAAAAAGCACTAATGATACCCGTTCCATCCTTAGGAAATTAAAAACAAACAGGAAAAAGGGCCAATGAAGACCCCAAATGTTTAGGAGTACTGACAAGTTATTTGATAACACAGTAAAACCGTTAAGGGTTAGGAAGAGAAAGCTGTTTCAGCAGTGTGAGAACACGATCACTCTTGTTAATGAGTGCACCATGGAACACAAGTTACTTCTATTTTCAATCTTGACCAAGATCCTCAAAACAAAGAGATTTTAAGATGCAGTTTTAAATTTAGAAACTGGCATCTCGCTTTGGCCTGTGAGGAAGTAAAATACAACCATCACCCATCATCTAGGTAAATAAGACCTGGTAGAACAGTACTGCCAAAGACTAAGTTCCAAAGATTTTAGATACCGGGGCAAGGAGGATCCCCAAGGAGTCATGCTCGAAGGCTCAGGAGATAAAAGCCAGTGTCAGCCACGTCTCTGACAAGTATCTCTCCACAGCAATGAGGGAATGGGGAAAATTCATTCCAATTGTTAGTGTCAACAGATATTTTGTTTTGTTGAGAAACAAAATCCTCACTACCGTGAATTAAACCAAATTAAAAACCATTTTCTCTTAGTATTTTTACTTATTCTTGATTCTTTTGGTTTATTCCTTCTTTCAAGTTTATTTTTTTAAGACACTAAAACTTTAGATGCTCCAAGCTCTGGTAGCTCTCCATGTATGTGCTATTGTATAGGTTCACCAGGGTCTTAACTCCTTCACCGAGCAATACTTGATGCAGTTCTACCAAGCATGAGCACATTCGCTTGTGCTGCAAGAAGCCTGTGAGACTTTGCAGCATACACCCAACAAGCCAAGGAGAATGGGAATTACACATCTCAGAAATAAGATATTTTACAGCGGAATAATTATTAATAAATAAGAAAATAAAAGGCATGGCAACTGTACCCTAAAACACACAGCCCTGCTTGCGAAGAAAGCACCCAAACCAGCTGTACTGATCTATTCTGAATTTTTAGTTTCCATTTCCAACAGCTACCTGGGAAAATAATCTTACACCTAAAAATCTCAACACCAATTCTCTCTCAAAAACAAACAAAAAAAAAAGGAAAAAAAAAAAATGAAAAAGAAAACTCCTCACAAACCAGTCTTATACTACACGTATATAAAATCCCTGCAAGTAAATCCAGAAGGGCTGGAAAGAAAAAAGAGCATTCACAAAACCCATGAGTCCCCAGCGCTGCCAGCACGGCCTCGGGTCACTGTGAAGGACTCCCCATCACCCCACCACAGGCCAGAAACACAGAACACAAGGAGGCACTTGCCTGAATTTTCCGGCTGCGGCAGGCAGGGATCTCTTTATCACAAAGAATCACTTCGTGAGCTCAGACATGGGTACCAAAAAGCCCTGGCATGTTAGCACCAGATTAAAATTAACTGCTCTGGCTGCTAAATATCCTGGGCTTCACCCACACCCTTGAGTGGAAAAGGCAAGGGGAGAAGCAGAAAAGATTCTGCTGAGTATTTCACGCTTGCTGATAATGTCCCAACTCTGAAAATCAAACATTTCACAGAATTCATTTTTGTAAGGGTGACAGCTAGCATTCCACACATCAGAAAAAAGCCTCTTTCAAAGTGAGAAATCATTTAATGACATTAGAAACCTCTATTTTATGCCACAGAAAACGATGCTAGTATCCCGTGATGGTATCCACAAATAAATACCTATTTATTCACTTCGTGTTTGATCTGAAATAACATTCCTGAAAGCTCAGAAACACAGGTGAGGGAGGCAGGAAGAGCTGAAAGACCCACAACAGGCCAGCGAGTACAAACAGGTCCCCGGGTGGCAGATCACCCAGTGATATTTTCAAGCCGAGTTTAACGAGTGATTCCTTATCCATCAGTTCAGCTCCCAGCGGTAGATCACCGCAGACTCGGGGGTACCCCAGTGCTTACTCCTCCAGCTGGGTACAAACAACTGGTTGGTGGCCAGGGGAGAGGGCAGAACCTTCTCCTTTCCCCCTCCAACCCAGCCTCTCATATGTACCCCAGTGTAAAACTGAACAGCACCCTTACAGTCGCCTATAAATGAGTTGCAGCAGTGGGCTTCAAAGCCTGGTGAAGACCCCAAGCACCCAGTACACTGGGTTATACCTAGCACAACATGAGTATAAAACATCAAATATTTCACAAACAGCAACCAACCTGCTGGCCCAAAGCAAGCAAAGGCAGTAACAGCCATCCCAGATAATGCAGGGAGGCAGCCAGGTGCAGAAGACAACTCCACCATGGGCCAAACGCTGCCCAAGCCGACCACTAACCCCACCGCCAAGTTCCGTATTCCCAAACTACACGAGCTGCCAAACTGAAGACAACATTTTTTTCACACAATTGTCATGGTTGGAAAGGACCTCCGAGATCACCCAGTCCAACCATACACATACACAAAACCACTACAACCTCAGCCACTGGAGCATGCCCTGAAGTGCCACATCTACACCTTTCTGAAACACCTCCAGGGATGGGGGACTCCACCACCTCCCTGGGCAGGCTGTTCCAGTGTCCAACCACTCCTGCAGTCAAGTCATTCTTCCTAAGATCTAACCTGACCCTCCCCTGCCCCAACTTCAGACCATTTCTTCTGCCCCTGTCACGATTCCCTTGGGAGAAGAAGCCACCATCCATCTCTCTACAACCTTTCAGGCACCTGCAGAGGGCAAGGAGGTCTCCCCTCAGCCTCCTCTTCTCCAAACTAACCATGCCCAGTTCCCTCAGCCTCTCCTCACAGGACTCATTCTCCAGACCCCTTCCCAGCTTGGTGACTCTCCTCTGGACACGCTCCAGCCCCTCAATGTCCTTCTTGTAGTGAGGGGCCCAGAACTGAACACAGCACTGGAGGGGAGGCCTCCCCAGTGCCCAGGACAGAGGCACCATCCCTTCCCTCCTCCTGCTGGCCACACTGTTCCTGACCCAGGCCAGGATGCTGTTGGTCTCCTTGGCCACCTGGGCACCCTGCTGGCTCATGTTAGCTGGCTGGCCACCAGCATCCCCAGGTCCTTTTCTGCTGGGCAGCTCCAGGCACTCTGCCCCCAGCCTGTAGCGCTGCCTGGGGTTGTTGTGACCAAAATGCAGGACCAAGAACTTGGCCTTGTTGAACCTTTTATGCCACCTGTTGAACTTGGAGGCATCTCTCAGCACGCTCACAGCAACACGTCAGCACAGACAGGCCACAAAGAGCCTATGGACAGGGAGCTGGGATTGCCTGTGGATGACTGTTCTCTCCCTTCGGCCCTTTTCCTCCTGCTGGCATTTTAGGCAGCCTCCGGGATATCGGACTGATGTGACCTGCCCCTAGCAGGAGAGGGAGATCCTTTCTGTGACCTCCTAAATTTGAAAGAGGCCCTTTTCAGCAGCACCTGGAATCGGGCCAGAAATTGTTTTTCCTGGATGCCGATAGCTTGAATCCTGGCAAAAAGGTCAAAAATGTTTAACTCCTTGTCCTATGAATTCCTGATTGGACAAATGGTTTAAAACAGAAGAAAACATTGAAAGACTCTTTCATTTCTTCTCTTTTGCCTTTCAAGTAGTGTTTTGGAATTTTAAAAGTTGCTCGTTTTAAAACATTAACAAAATGTATTACACTTTTTTTTTTTTTACACCCTAGAGGAGATAATACACAAGTTGAAGCATTCTTTCAATTCAGCCCCTTCCAAGGAGCTTCCACAAAAAACTGCCCACCCAGGTTCTGTCTGACCTCTGGGTAAGTGAAGCCCAAGTCCCCAGAAGATCCCTTTAAAAGAGGGTGGTCTTTCACAGAAGGTTAAAGATATTTTCCCATTTTAATTCCTCCAGGTTCTCATTTTATCTAAGACTTTTTCAAGAAGAAAGAGCTTAAACTGTTTAAACATTCAAAGGTGATTTTAAAAAGCATCTTTGAGAAACAGCCTTTTCTCTCACTTGTCCAAAAGATACCTCCATTAGTCCTAGAGTGATTGTAAATGAAGAACTAATACAACTTGGACTAGAAAGTATTACATTTGTTTCCAAAATAAACCCCACAGTATTGGGCAAAATTCTAGTGTCACTCATTGAAGAAGCTCCGGGAAAGCCTACGCAAGCTGACAGTTAACAACTCCTGTGGGTACACACTGAGTCAGACATCCAGCACCTAAATAGGAAGCAAAAAACTTTAAGAAAAAAAAAAAATGTTGAGGTTGAATCGCAAAGGCTCTTTAGTGTATTTCCACCCCTCCACACAGCTGCCAGGTGCCCTCAGTCTGGGTCACATCATGTTAAAACCCCTTCCTAACACCACTCTTCAGTCACACTCACCGTTGCCCTAATGGGTCGGTTCCTTCCTACAGCAGCTTTTCTTTGAAAGGAAAACTCCAGAATTTGAAAGAATTAAACCTGTCTTATCAAAATTGCTCCTTTCAAGACACGAGGCAGTTCTTGCCAATTGGCAGAGAGAGCAGCCCTGACCAGCACAGTTGCTGGCAACAGGTAACCCCCAACAACATCCAGTGCTCCAGCAACAAGCTCACGCTGCTTAAGCATAGAACTTTGGCCAGAGCTACACCCAACACCAGGGTTCAGATCTTTTGGGAGAAACAGCCTATCTATCAGACAAAGCACCTAATGCTTTCTAGGAATCTTAAAAACATTCTGTTCCCCTGGAGAGGTGTTTCCATTAAAACAACATTGACATCATTAGCAGCTGAAGTGAAGATTTTTTTAAAAAGCATTTTGAAATTTATGAACAAAGATTAGTTACATCAGTTTGAGAATTTCAAAATCCACTTGTCTTGCCTGAAAGGAAAAAAAAAAAAAAAAAAAAAAGAAAAAAAGAAGAAGCCTCATCAATAGTTTACAGAATAATTTGGTGTGGAAGAGTCCTTAAAAGGTCACCTAGTCTAACCTCAACTTCTGAAACGTTTCAGCTCAGTGTAACCTCAGCCTTTCGAAAGCACAAGGAATTCCTTTTGTGAATTCACAGATAGGGTGTGTCTAATTACCCAGAATTTATCTAAACACCAAAACCAAAACTCCTGTCTATTTTAAGGCATGTTCCTAACATTTCCATCTCTGCCTGCCTGCCAGGTGAGACATTTTCAAAGGCTGATTAAGCCCTGCGCCCAGCTGGAAAAGTAGAAAGAAGCTGAGAAAATACAAAAAATTACCAACTTCAAAAAAACTTGCAAGTCAGATATAGAATCAACACCCAAACCAGCGTTTCCTGCTCTTGCTGACAGATGCTGTCCACTACATCAGCCACAATACAAGCACTAAAACATTGCTTTTCCAGTTAATGTAAGGCACAGCTCTAGGTAAAATCATGCTCTGAGATCTCACAAACCTTGAGTAGCAGAGTAAGGCTTGAATGCAACCGGTGAGCTCAACCTACACCTCACCTGGGCCCCAGTCAGGTAGGTCACTGGTACCTCTCCCATTCTCCCCCTGAAGCATCCCCTACCTCTTACCAGCTGCTTCTAAATGCAAATAAGCACTTTCTGGGGAAAAAAAAACAATCCAAAACAAAACACCTTACAACACAGCAATCTCAAGACACCCTAATTCCAAACAGCAAAGCAGAGTAAGAATCCTTAAACCTTCAGGGGATGCTGCAGTGTGTCCTTGCTAAAAGGAAACTGCTTTCCAAACGCCTCCTGCCTGCAAAACCGGTGCTTTCCCCAAGGGTTTTCCCTTTCCCTTCCTCATCCTCACCTTCTGCCTGCCGTGCCCCCACACAGGCTCGCTGCCCTCCCACCAGGCAGAGCCCAGAGCTTCCCCTCTTCCTCACATGGACCCAAGCCCCCCATGTCCTTTGGCCTTGCTATGCCAGAGGGCTGGAGAAAACACTCAGTTTTGTCTAACATAAAACCCTGCAAATCCCAAAAGCTCACAGGAGATGTGGCCGGTGGTCCCCAGGTCAAACTGACCTTGCTGAGATGCAGAATCAATACAGCCCCGGCCAAGTGCCACATGAAGAGGAACCGTACTGCTCCTCAGAGCCAGCCTGGGAGCTGAGGTTGCCAGCCAAAGCCCTTGGAGCAACGAGCCACCCTCAGCAGCGCTGCACTTGACGGGGCAAGTGGTAACCTCAGCATCTGCAACGTTAAAACTTCACTGGAAAGACTCATCCGGATGCTGTAACTACCACAGCAGGTATAGAATCCTCTCCAAGAGGATGTTGCACAATTACAGAGCTCTCAAAGTCTTTGGGACAGACAGTCAGATTTGGTTTAGATTTAGGAAGGAGGTGCCTCCTTGGAAAAATAAAAATTGAGCTTGCTGTAGCCTTTCTGAATCTCCCTCCTAGTCCAAGAGAGTACCTCTCCTTTGAAAACATCCGAGCAGAACTGATGGCAAAAACTATGTTTCTAGAAAAAGCATGGAAAGGGCCACAAATGCCTTCCTGTGCCAACTCAATTGCACCTTTTCCCATCTTCCAGCAGAAATACAATTCATTAGGATGCACAATGCCTGACTGCAAAAGTCCTTTCTAGCAGCCTTCCAGGATCTGAAGGGAGCCTACAGGAGAGCTGAAGAGGGACTCCTGCTCAGGAAGTGGAGTGATAGGATGAGGGGGAACGGTTTTAAATGGGAAGAGGGAAAATTTAGGTTAGATACTAGAAAGAAATTCTTTGCTGAGAGGGTAGTGAGACCCTGGAACAGGTTGCCCAGAGAAGCTGTGGCTGCCCCATCCCTGGAGGGGTTCAAGGCCAGGCTGGATGGGACTTGGAGAACCCTGGGCTCATGGGAGGTGTCCCTGCAAAGGGCAAGGGGGTTGGAACTGGATGATCTTTAAGGTCCCTTCCAACTCTAACCAACCTACAATTCCGATTGCTTGCTCTCCCCATCCCCACACACCTCCACTAGCCTTCTCTTCCTCCACCACCTTCTCCTCCTAGATGCTTTACCGAGTGGACTCACTTTCCAAGCTTTCTGCTCGGTCTCCCGGTTCCTGAGCCCAGGACTTGCATCTCAGCTGGTGTTCTCACTGGGTCCAGCCACCCAGAACAGCCTCTCTGTAACTAGGGGTTGTTTTCAGAACAAACAGCTTTTTCTTTGTTGTGGCTGCCGCACAGACGCGTCATCAAACGTGGCGTTGTGAGAAACAAGAGTATACTGGCACAAAACTCACAGGGAAGCTCCCAGTGCCCCCGAAACCTCCTAATGCAGAAAACAGGTAAAAGGGAGAGGGAAGGAAAAGGAAGGGAGAGACTAAGATTGATGCAAGAACTCTGAAGCAGAAGTACCTCGTGTTAGTACAACACACAGACCTGGAGTCAGATCCCTAAGGCCTTTCACACCATCACAAAATCTGCAGCACCAATACCCTTAACGCTTCTCCTGCAGTCATTCAAAAAACTGAATAATTTCCAGTAGTTGAATAATTTTCTCTTTGAAACAGATCTGAAGGGCTGAGTAAAACAACACAGGCAACCCCGAGTTTTCAAAAGGATAGATTTTAAAATAAGCACCAGATTAGACCTGCCATACATGGTCAAAGCATTCCCCTGGCCCAGAGAGGGAACACAAGCAGGTGCTTTCAGAAAGAAACTGCCCCCATCAGCCGAAGGACCGAACTGTAACTCAGGATGAATTTCACCCATCAGTCAGCCTCTGACAACCTGCTGCACAGCATTGTGGAACAGCACACACCTCAGATGCACCAAAACCGCACTGCACCATGCTGGAGACTGCAAGGTGGAGAGACAGGGGGATTATTCCCCGCTTCTATAGCCCAACATTTTTGTTTTACCACCTCTGTCTTCACAAAGCCGAGTCAAATACCACAATTTAGACAACACAGAAGAGCTGAGTAACTCTTTCTCAAGCATTTCTGTGCTGGCCTCAAGAACTGAAATATCCAACCAGTGAACTTCAGAGGAAGGCTTTTCCTTCCTCTAAAACATTACTCAGCGGTTACATTTTTTTAAAATGCTCCTATTATCTTAAATAGTCTACCCAGAAAAGCATTGAGTTTTTACATTTCTGTGTTGCTCCTATTTCAGTTTCTAGTAAAGAAATGCCTGATTTGTCAGTTCTCTGGTAATACAGAACTGGAACAGCTCATTTGGCTATGCACGGGTATTTCAAAACCTGCCCCCACAGTATCTCTGTGAATTAAATTACCTCCACCTCCTAAACGAAGAAACGGAATCACGAGGAAACTAGACCCCGAGTTTTTTTAGGGATTCACCAACCCAGGGCTCACACTGTGAGGACTCTCCATCCTGCACAACAGAACCCAGACTTTCAGAAGCGTGGGCCTGGTTTTTCAGGCATAAAAAACACTCCCCACCACCAAAAAACAACGCAAAACATCACCAAAAACACCCAAAAAGACAAAACCAGAGAAAGNGGGGGGGGGGAAGAAAAATATCTACAATACACCACGTTTGGGTTGCACCTAACGTTGCTACGATTACAAGACATCCAAAATAATTCTTATTAAAACAGGGCAACATCTGGACCGCCCTCGCTCGCTGCCAGGAAGCACAACGACTGTTTTATTGTGGCCACCAGCAAAGGGTGACAAACACTGCTCCTGGGGGACACCCCAATGAACTCCCCGCTCCCCAACTGACCCCTGGGCAGCCACTCACCCCCAGGAGGCCACGACCAACCTTCTCCTCCCTGCTGCCAGGAACTGCTCGCCCTTCAAATGAGGAAACTGGCCTGCATGCCTTTGACAGGATAAACACGCAGGGAGGCTGCGAGAAGGAAGGAGAAAAACGGAGGGAGGAGGGAAAACGAGCAGGGGAAGGGCATGAAGAGCAACAGTCTGCAAGTGGCACGGAAAGCTCCGGGCTAACAGCCACCCAGGTGTGACAGCCAGGGCACCACTGCATTTAACAACCCGCTGCACTGCCCACCCAGGGCGGGGAGGACTCTGCACTCCCTTTGTGGGATTTAAACAGCTTTTTTTGTTGTTTTTCCATGAGGATGTATGGCCAGAAATACCCCCACCGACCCTTCCCCCCCGAGAGCAAGGAGATTTTAACGCATTTCCCAAAGACAATCCACCGCAACGCCTGCCGAGGACAGGGAGGGCTCCGCACTCCCCTTACGCTATTTAAACACCTTTTTAGGTTGATTTTTTCCCACGAGGATTTATAACCAGCAATATCCCCACGGACCCTTCCCCCCCAACCCGAGATCAAGGAGCTTTTAACCCATTTCCCCAAGCCTATGGAAACGCCGCCCTCTCAGGACGGGAAGGGGCCCCAGGCGAGGCCCAGCGCGGCC